>UCOJ01000460.1:0-101609 GCA_900474305.1 Cecidostiba fungosa | reverse complement strand
TACTCAATCTAAAAACTGGTAATAAACTAGGATAAAAAGCGTTACATCTTGTACCAAAAACTGGCAAAGAAAACTACCTAGTTCTTAGCATTAATACCATTTTAAATGGGCAAATTTCTACCAGGGAAATTTATTCGTTTCTAGCCTGAACTTGCGCTAATAACACCAGCTAGTAGTAAACGTTTAAATTTTTAATCTCTCGCATATCGATTATAATCGTGACGGCGGCTCTAAAAATAATGGCAATAGATTCAATATTCATGCCAGAACCTACTTCTGCAAGGAGATAAGCGAACCAATAGGTCTCATATCGATAATTCAATTTATGTAGCAAAAAAAAAAAAAAAAATCAGTGCCACATTACTCACTGTTCTATAAAAATGAGACGTTGAACGTCTCGAAAAGAATTAAGCTCTGCAGAGCACACATATAGCCAATGAGTCAATGTTTTGATTAATCCCGCAAGCACTCGGTGGGTTTCATCGAAATAGCCTCTAGTGTTGTCGCTGCACCTGTCGCACCGCGCGTGTGCTCGATCGCTTATATATATATACATACCTACGACGAGAGCTTGGCATGCACAAAGGAATCCGTAACGACAGCTCCCTGTCGTTCTCGCCTTATATTATTCAATTTGCAGACGACGATTCAAGCGTTATCTCTTTCACTCTCGAAATTCTTCTTCTTTTTTTTTCTATTATCAATATTTATCGAAGCTACTCGAATTCAAGAGCTCGAGTATAAAGAGGCTTTCAATAAAACACAGAAGGCGTGGCGACATTTATTGTCGTCGAGGAAATGCCATTTCCGCTCGGCATTAGCGCGGCAGTGTTTCATTACACTCGTCGGATTATCGGAGATATTAGTGTCATCGCTGAATATTCATACATTTACGAGTATAGATTCACTGCGCATTAAAAATTCCAATCGGCTCTTTCTCTCGTGAAATCGCAAATAATCAGGGGAATTTTCGTCCGCGTATATTTTTCGTTCGTATAATATAAGCTCGGCACTCGCGTCGAGTGAGCTCGGATAAATATTTATTTTCTCGTTAGTCAAAAAATCATAATTTCCTTTTTTTAGATTCTTCTCGGTCTTTCTCATTATAGCAGCGCATTATTATAATACAAATATCCATCAGGAGAGTTTTAACTAGATAATAATATTTGCTTTAATTTCATCGAGAGTTAAGCAGGAATTTCGCTTCTATTTCGATTTAGTTATAATACTACATAGACCGCGAGAAATTTTCTAATGGAAATTCATTTCCGTATAAGCTCGACTTAATTTTCTAAATACACAAAGCATTCGCGCGAGCTTTTTACTGCTGGCTTTCACGCGCTTATATAGGTATATATGTGTATACATAACACCGCCACGTGCAATTAACGCCAGGGGTATATAAGAGAGTGTACATACACGAGAGCCTCTGCCTGCCGCTCGGGTCTCTTTTTACAACAATACGATGTGCAGCGCGCGCCGCAGTAGGTTCCATATTTTAATAACTATACACATAGCTCGAGAAAGAGAGAGAGAGAAAGAGACATTCCTAGCATTTGCTCAATTTAGCTATGGAGCCGAGGCGCAAGCACGAGAGTCATTATAACGAGCGAAGACAAAACGCAGATGTCGTTAATGGCGATGCCGGCCAAAAAGCATTCACGCCTCGTAAAAGTCTGGCCGAGTGTGCAGCGCCGCGAAGAAGAAGAAGAAGAAGAAGAAGTCCCGCGACGTAAATTTATACGCGCTCTGTAAATCTCGAAAATATAATAATAATCATTATAAATCCGGCGAGAAGCGACGCCGAGTCCGAGCGCCATCTACAGCTGATAATGGAGGGGGGAAATTCCGAGCCTGGAAATGACAGGGGCGCTGTACGCTCGGCTATGCTAATTTATTTGCAGCGCACGTGCATCAGAGAGGGAGAGAGAAGGAGACGCTGTGTGTGTATGCACATAAGCGAGTAGCTTACATTTTCCAATTAACCTGATTAGGCAGGCTACATCCTATAAATTATTGCGATTTATTTTCGATCGCGTGCCCGCGCTCTGGGACTTGCATCATCACACTCGCATTACTTTTTTTTTTGTTCGCTTCTTCGTCACCTCGCGACACAACAATGTGATAATTCAAGCGTCGTGTATACTACATACGCTATACCTTATATTCCTGGAAGTCGTTGCTCTCTCGAATATATACGAGCATTAACACGAAAGCTACATAGACAGAGTGTAGCTGCTGCGCCCATGGCGCGATTTATTTTCAGCAAATTGCCGGTTAATTCGACAAACACTTAGCGAGCCTATTATGACATTTGGCACGAAATCGGTAGCGGAAGTCCGCCACGCGAGAGCTTCCCCCCCTCTCTATCTCTTCCGCGATACAGTATGTAAGAAGACTATTCTCGTTCCAGACGGCTCTTCTCTGTCTTTTTTTACCTCTTGCTACCACGTCTTCGCGCGAATCAATTAGACTATATACTAGTCTCGTGTACGCGGTGCACATATATCTATATTCAAATTATAATAAAGCTTCCGATGATTCATTTTTCGCGCGAAACTCCACAGGGACTATGTGTAACGAGCTAATTAACCGAATGTGCTCTCCATATATTGACTTTTTTTTCCAATCGATATTCCCTATCGCGCACACTGTATACATATATACTATAGAGTCTCCAATTGCGCGCGTGTCAATTTGCTCTTTAATTTTCTACTCCACTTCGGTTTTCTCTCCCGCATATTTCTACAGTATAATTTCTCCTCCGCAACGCAACGTTTCTGTGCGCTCCACACAGACAAAATAAAAATATTATACGATTTCGCGCTGCTGCTTTCACTCGCGGCTATACAGTCACGCGTGGTGTGGTGCGGCGAGAGTAGTAACTCTTTTTTTTTTACGATTCCGCGAGTACAGAGCACGGATTTTTATATACGACAATTGGGAACGTGAGATTTATGTAAGCGCGCGGTCGCAAAAAAGAGAGAAAAAAAAATAACCGGACGATCGTACTGTGCTCCCTTCTCGAGCGCATATATGTATTGTACATGCAACGCGTTCTCTCAAGTAAACAAGCGTCGGGCTTACGTAAAGCTGGAAAATCGATCGCTCTTGTTTCGGTTAAACAAACAGTTTTACTCGAATTGATATGCCAAGAGATTATACACACGAGAGCGATTGATCCGTCTGTCTAGGAATTACACGCCGTGATGAATCGGCCAACTTCTTGAGGACGAGCTGCGAGAATATATTATAGACCTAGATCATCTACAAATATACTTCTATATACGCAAAAAGCAGTGAAAATTAATTAAGCTTGGCAAAAGCCTCTGGCGAACGGGGGCGAGCGCGGAAAATCACATCCTGCCTCGGTATGAGCAACTCTCACACAATGCACTCCTTATAAGTATGAAGATCTTGTATGAAGATAATACCATCTTTCAATTCGCGGAAAATCGTCGAAAACACGCTGTATACTCTAGAAAAATAATATATACAATCAAGTCGTCGTCGTCGTCGACGGAAGCGTTAATTTTTTAATCCGAAAGTTAATAGGCCAAACGTGCTCTAGCACTGCCTAACTATATATCTGTACACATACATACAAAGAGAGGAGAGAGAAGCTGTGGTATATAGCTCTCTCTCTCTCTCTCACCGCAGTCGCGGCTTGGCTCTTTTTTAAGTATGCACTCGCTCGCGGGGTGGGGGCTTCGTTAAACTTTTCCATTTGCATACGCGAGAGAGAGAGAGAGAGAGAGAGAGAAAGAGAATAAATTAGGCACGATTATTCGAGGGCTTATGCTTTTATCTCTCGTGCCGGCGTTGGTTTTCCACTGTAAACACCGGCGGATTATGCGCGACGTGTTCATATTCGAAATGCCGCTTTTATATTATTGTTTGATAACAAGAGGCGATTTTTCGGAGGCTGTGTGTGTGTTATGTTTTAATTGAATTAACCTTTCAGGTGGGCGTCGTTAATGAAAGGTAAAAGAATAAAAAAATTCCTTTTTGTAATGCTGTAACTGGGCCGTAAAGCTTTTAAATCCTCGTAGCGAGAGGTTAACGGGATTATGATCTCGACGCTAAAAAGCCGCTAAACTTTGTGCGTCTGGCTGAAAATCTTGAAACGAGGGTAAAAAGAAGAAAGAGAGAAAGGGCTTAATAAGGTTAGAGAGCCGGAAGCCGAACGGCACAGAACAATAAATTAGTCCAATTACAGTCCGGAGCGTATATGTGTGCGTTCCGGTGTAACAAACCACGACGTTTTCCACTTAAGCTCGCGAGAAAAACTCATTATTAAACTATCATTGTACTCCCTCTCGCGCTGACACTTTTAATCCAGTTGGCTAAATTTTTCACTATATATACGCTGGAAAGTATATTATAGTTTCTACAATACCATCGCCTTTATTCGTTCTCGTAGGAATTAGATTAGAAATTTGCATTCACTCTATTTCCGACGTCTCTCTCGTGATACTTTTTCTTAACCCGCAGTAGACTGATTTGATTTCACGGAGAGATATGAGGATAAAAACGAGATCGATCGTATTATAGGGCATCGACGATTGATTGGTGACGAATTTAAAGGATAGCCGACGGACATTAACGTTTCCTGGGTCGGGAGGAAAATAGCTCGAGCGAGCAGAAAACGTGAAAAGAGAGAGAGAGAGGCTCTAGGCTCCAATAATTATCTGGATTAATCAAATAGCGGCGAATCGATTGTTCGCCGCGACTACGTTCTCATGGACTGCTGCGGTGACGATGTCTCTTTGTATAGTTGTATGGGGGGGAGGAGATACTGAAACGAATTGGAGAAGCAATTTGCTTAGATTCGAAATTCGAGAATTTCAATGGATAGAGCACTTTGCTCTCTTGGTTTTGTGGCTGTTTTCTTATTTCGCTGTTTTAATCGAGTTTGCTTACCGTGCAGTCGAATTTATAATTTTACCTACTTTATCTTCTGATGAGTTTTGAGACACGAAAAATATGAAAAGAATTACATTGATAAATTTGTGGGAATTTTCATATACTAAATACTTTATGCTAAGTTATATTCGAACCTACTTTGCCATATAACTACACACCGTAATATTGGTCTTTTTGCAGAGAACGAACAACAATTTCTTCTTTACAGCCACATATATAGTAACCAAAGTTATTTTTGTGCATTGTTCCTCGTTCCTTTTCTGTGCAAAGACCCTAATATAGGTTAATGCTATTACTCGCATTCCTTACTTACTTGTGTGTATCTATAGTCTGCGTTATTCTATATATTGACGCGAAATTTATATTTATATGACGTGGATACCTGATTGTACAAATGTGATATGACAGATGTGAAGATCAGCTATATGATAACTGTGGAAATTTATTTTTTGACTGATCAAAAATAAACGCTTATTTTATTCCATTCTATAGTGGCTCAAGTATTCATGCATGTACACTGTTTACCCGCTTCCAAAAGGGACCACGTGGTTCGAATGGTCTCAAATTTTAGTAGGATGCTTTAAGCATCAGTAGTTTCGACACGTTAATACTTTAGACATTTTTCTATCACGAGACGCTTTTCGAGCGCGCTTTCTTATGTAAAACATTTTCTGACAATCAAATGCGATTTTAGAATGGTAAGAATAAAGGTATAACATCGCCTTATTTCAGTACAAAACTTTCCACTTCATCAGAATTCATTTATGTAATTCTTTTCCATATTTTTATTTTTCCTGTTTCAACGCTGTTTTTTCCTCTGAACTACGTTTTCCTCTTCCATGCAAAATCGTCCCCGAAGGGGAGAATCGCTGCAGGAAGACACAGCCGACGTTCTCTTTCTCTCTCTCTCTCTCCAATCCGAATTAGCATAACTGCAATTAGCATACGGGCGTCACTTTGTTCGGAATAAGAGAGAAGTCGATATTTACCCAGGGCGTAACCACGAATTGTCAAAAGCAGATATATAGAGAAACGAAGACTTCAGAAACTATATACATACAAAGTTGTTACAATATCCCCACAAAGTCGCTGTACTGGGACGACCACAGCAGCAGCGGCAGCAGCAGACGAAAGTGCCAAAGCCAAAAGCCGAAAAGTAAAGTAAAGCGAGCGATAAATCTGAGCGTTCCGCAATCGGCGCAATTAAACCGTCCGAATTTAATCGGTCAGAGGCGTGTGTGCGACGACATTATAAGGTCGAAGACGAAGGGATGGCTCGTTAAGGCTTAGATTGAGCAAACGCCTCTCTCGTCGTCCGGAATACGTATATATATATATATGTATAAG
The DNA here is from genome assembly GCA_900474305.1 of Cecidostiba fungosa. Classification (NCBI taxonomy): domain Eukaryota; kingdom Metazoa; phylum Arthropoda; class Insecta; order Hymenoptera; family Pteromalidae; genus Cecidostiba; species Cecidostiba fungosa. The sequence goes on along the minus strand of UCOJ01000460.1, from coordinate 95,336 downwards.
TGTTCTACTGAAGCCTAATCACTAAGGGATATACGACGTCCTTTACCAGTAGCTCCTCTTGTGCGATGTGCATGTGCACGAGCTGTTCGTGCGTTGTCTTACGTAATTCGGCGCGTAATTCAACGTCTGTTACGTGGCCTCGATCTCAAACACACACATACGCCCTTTTGCAAAGTTTGGCCTTATATATTATACGCTACATACCGAATTGTGTGATGGTTCTAAAAATAGCTGAGTATATCCTGCATAAGCGAATAAAAAAAAAATGGTTGGACACACCGCAGAGAGAGGAAGGAGTTTAAAATTCAGCTTCATTGACTACGCCGTGCAAGCTTCGTAGACAGAATTCGGAATAGAATATCCCGATAGGTGAATGGAAATCGGTTGAACAGAGAGGCTATAGGGTAGTGCTGCCGCTGGCCTCGCATAGTAATGAGCCTACCTGTATGCGCCTGCATGTATGTATATATACGTGTTCGGATGACTGTGTGTGATTATTATCATCTTTCCTCTTTTTAGTCCAACTACGTCCTTCGAACGTTTCTGAATGTATTTTAGACTCTTGGAAAGTATTCTACGGTTTTCAATTACATTACACAAAAATAAGCCAGGAAATCGATGTTGCTGAAAATGTCATCGCTATTTTAGCAATACACACGAGAAAAAGAGAAGATGTACATCAGGATATTCAAGAGTAAAACAAAGGCATTCGACAGACTCGAGGGGTTGGCCAGAGAGTAGCACAAACCCAAGAGAACAAGAGCAGCATAATCCCGGTGCATTATACCAGATCCTCAGGAGAGCTGAGGAGAGAGACGCGTAGGTGCACGTCATATCAAAGTCACGTTCCCGAAATAACCCTAGTATAGCTCCTACCAGTAGGTTATATGCACATTCAAAACTGACACCGCTAGACGCATAGTTGTTTATATATATATACCCCCACACATCGCACTGTCAAATTTTTCACATATATACATATACACCACGCAAGTTTCGCATATAATAAATTTGTCGTCTGCTACGAAAATTCAGCTTATCTACATATCCTCGAGTAGTATGCTTATTAATAAATCTCCGCGTGTAAACAGCGATGACACTTCAAAGTGACACTTAGAACTAAGCGAAAGACGAAAGTGCTACACTAGATGTGTATTATGGTAGCTGGGCAACAATGTATGTATAAATTAGAAAATTTTTCTTTTACTTTTAGAAACTTGTCAAAATCCTCTTTCTTCTTTCTTTGCAGTTAAAAAAATGATGACGGAAAAGGGATGTATGCTGGTATAGTAAACCAGAAAAGGCATATAACGAGGGGGGTAGCTAGCTGTCATGGGCAGACTTCTTCTTCTTCTTCTTCTTTGAAAGAGAGGGAGACAACGTGTACAGCGGGCGCTATCTTTAGTTCGCTCGTTAATTCGCCGATCTAAATTGAACGACCTCTTGAACCATCGTGATGTGGGTCTCGAACACGCGTCCGACGCAGCTCTGAGTATAAGTATACCAGACTTTCCTGACCATCGAGTCAAAATTCACGCGCTGCACATCTGTTTTCGCTTCGGAGCATTATTTTTACGCCTCAGTCTAATTTTAGAAGCTGTACTGCATGGCAGTAGTAGTAGCGCCATTGTTCCCAAACTTCAAGAGTAATCTCGACGCCGCGATTGCAGGGACGACTTGAATAAGGACTCGAGGCTATGCACTTCGAAATGTTTCAATTAACTGGACACGACGAGAGGATCATACGTATATTATTTTCGACGACGAGATGACTATTACTAGTTTGCAGACTGTATACAAACGTAGCTGAAAGGAAATCGAATGTAGAAAACAAACTTTTAAGTTTTCTCGGGGAGAGCAGGAAGCCTAACAAAACACAGACTGTGTTAGTCCGCAACCCTCTGTCTCTCGTTTTCTTAAGCACGACTCGTGTATACAGCTATTCGTAGGATGATTATTTCAATTTTCAATGCCTGTGTGTACAGAATGACAGGCTGAGCTTGGCTACTGTAAAAATATTCTTAATTGCTGTGCATTGTTTCGTCATGTATAATGGAAGAAGCTTTAGTTTTAGCTCGAAGTCAAGTGTATATATGAATAAGCATCGATTATGAGGTAAGCTTTCAAGTATTAGGTGTATATATACACATCAGGATGTAGCACTATATGATTCGCGAGTCTAATAATATTCATTGAACGTAAGGCGCAATCACGAGAGTGAGCACGTTCTCGTTTCCCTTTGTAAACTCTACAAATGAAATTGAAAAGTCGAGGAAAGTTAAGTTCCAGCTTTGTGTCGCTAGCTCCCTTTATTCTACTCTCTAGCTCCCTCTCTCTCTCGAGAGAGAGTTTTTATCTCTCGGACTGGTTTCATCTTGTTAAGCCACCCTTTTTCGAATTCCGCGCGCGAAAATTTCAAACGCCCATTTTACCATATAGGACGATTGAAATTGTTTATTCTCCTTTTTTATTTTTATAGTTTACTTTGAGAAAATGATTTCATTTGTACGATTGAAGTTGGTTTCTTTAAAAGTTCCTTTTCTCAAAGCGAAGGAGAAAAAGCCGAGATTTTAACAACGAACTTTCTTCTCCCACAATTATTATCGTTCTCATCATCATAATTGTTATCGCCGTCGCTTTTACGAATAAAAAGGAAGCATTGTGAGCTTTAGTTTTTTGTTATAGACAAAGGAATACATTAATATATAATACCGCGATTTCCTAATATACGGAAACAACGCCGTCGTTTAATCGATAAATCAATTCGCGCTAATTCAATAACCCCGACGTACGGTATATGGGATAATTGCTCGGTAGAATGATCGGCGTGAATCGATTATACTGCAGACACATACCGCATCGCACAAGTGTGTAAAATACGCAGACTACTCATTAGCCCAGACACCAGCTAGAGAGAATGAAGATTTATTCGTCGGCCGGTCTCTCGAGAGGTATATCAACCTTTAAAATCATCCATCAATTAGCCCGCAATTGGAGCAGCACAAATACACACACACACACACACTCAATCTCTCAAGCTTCTTCTCGTCCGTCAAACATTATAACGCTTTGAAAATTTCAATTTCTCTATATATAATACCAATCTTCGACGATAAAGTGCATATATATATACATAGCTATAAAGACGTGATTACCAGAGAGAGGGAGAGAGACAGAGTTTATATCAGTATAACGACGCCGCAGTGGAAGCGAGTAGCAAAGTTCGGAGGAAAACGATAAGAGCAAGAGCGTATCGCGCATCCGATGTAGACGCTAATTTCCCGCCGCCGTTACCGCGCGTAACTTAATCAAGCGCAAGCTCATCGATCGTCTCATCATGTATAGTATATATAGGTAGACATATACTCGATATGCTGCCGTATATGAATTTCATCGAGATGAGCTTGAAAGAAGCCAAGGAATTCGCAATAACAAGACGCCGTTTATTTGCCGAGGAAATGAGACGAGATATGTATACATAGGTATACGTGTGTGTGTGTGTGTGTCTGTGTGTATAATATATACAACACTGAGAGCTGAGAGTAGGCCGTCGTGTTGCTTAAACTGCGCATCGATAAATTCAGGAGTCTGCCAGCTTCTCGGCTTTATTACTCCCTTTCGTAGCTGCTGCTTTCCGTCGGCGCAAATTATACACGAGCCGTAGAGTAGATCGTGCTTAAATCGCAAAGAGAGAGAGAGAGACACGCGTTTCCTCTAAAATTGCCCTGAAAGAGAGAGACGCTCTTTCAGCGAGTAATTAAACTACACCACCAAGCAGAACGAGCTGTACGTGTATATGCTCTCGTGTCTTTTTCATAACAACTCTGTGCTTTGAGTATAATATGTAACCGCAACGGAGCTTTTTCGTAATTTCTTTTGTCAGAGAGAAGGACTTTTTAGTGATTATCTCTTGCTTAGCCACAATACACGTGTACACAGCTTTATGTGTGCGAATGTTTGAAAATGTTGCGGATTCGAATGATATTTTTTTCATTTTTCTTTCAGAAAGAAAACTTTTTCACGATCCCATCAGCGGGATCCGGATTATTTTTCAAATATTCCGCACGTGTTTTGTAACGATGCGACGCTTTCAATCGAAGCGAACAAAAAAAGCACGACGTTGTACATACGCGGAGTTTGGCAACGAAATAACAGTGAATAGCCGCGCGCTTTTTCGCAATTCAATAGCACGTTTTTTAGCGATTGTCCAATTTTAAAACTGAATAATAAGAGCCTCGAAAATCGAATGAAATGCACGATAATGTGTATACAACAAGCCAGAGTAGCATCTGTCTCGTCCAATACATTACAGGACAGAAAGAGGGAAAGAGAAAAAGAAGCAAAAAGAAACCATGTGCTGCTGCTGTCCGGAAGCCGTAAGAGCGAGTGGCGCTAATTTCACTAGCCGTATAATTCGCGCGCTTTATAGCTCGCGGTATGTAGAGCAGGTTCGTGCCTCGAAATTTACCATGGGCTCGAGATTAACGCGCGCGCGGCAAGATATACCTCTGCTCTTTGGCGATTAAGTGTGTATTTAGTGTGTGGAGAGCTTTTTCGGTTGGAACGTGTATATGTATATAAAACTTTGCGGATCGATGCGATTATATATACACACACACACACACACACACATGAAAGTTTCCCATATTTCTAAGGGAAAACGACAAATCTCCGTCGTTAAGTAAGAGCTGCACAAAGCGTCGGCGGAGGAGTAGAGTTAGCACTAATTATATTGCTTTGACCACCCTTCGAGCTTGCGCGTCATATATTATTCCGGCTGGGCTAATTAGCCGTCGGTATGCATATTCACATACGCTCTCTCTCTCTCTAGACTTGAATGAATAATTCTAAGGCTTGTGCCTATTCATCTTTTGTGTGTTTATATATGTATATACTATATATATATTCCACGCGATTCGAAAGAGAGAGCTTTTTTCAAACCCCCGCGCATCATCGACGTGTTCTTTTCGTATATATAAAGCTATAAAAGTGTCAGGCGACACGAGGATGTGATAAACGACGCTTTAGAAAGAAGAAGCTTGATGCGCGAGCGTGCGACGGCCTTTCAAGTCATTAACGCGCTTGGAATATGGCAAGCAGCAGCAGCAGCGAGGGGCTGCTGCCCCGTTTAATTACCGCGCAAAAGACTAGCCGCTATAGTCTGCTCGCGCCGTAAAAGAAGCTTTTGTATACCGGACGATAACGATCTCTTCTTACTTTCTGTATAATTTTTTTTTTTCTTCGTTTTTCAACGATGATGATTTAATGCCGAGGTATTACGTGTAGCATCGGAACATAAAGTATTCAAGTCCTGTCTGGTGTCAGCTTTGACGGGGCGAAACAGAGAAGAAGAAGAAGAAGAAGAAGCTCATAGCTTATGTACAAACGCGCCGCCGACCCGCGAGAATTTCCGAGAGGAAATTTCGGCCCTTCATCTAAGTGGAAGAATCGCTGATGAAGTTTCGCCCAGTTTATATATAAATTTCATGAATCTTTCGAGCGCTGATATAACTATGGCTTCTAAACTTTGCGAAATTAGAAATACACTATACTGAAATGTTTGTTATTTAATTCTGGTTAAACTCGATTCGCTGTATATAATATATAATTAAAGCAAAATGAACTTTACACTCGACTAATTTCCCAGAATCCAAATATATACACATATGGCGCAGGCACGATAAACATATACCATTGTCAGGTCGGGGAAAAATGTGTTGTTAACTCACGGCGTCAAAGATTTGTCGGTAATTAGTCGGTAGTATAAATGAGCGGCTATCTCCTCTCTTTCTCTCGTCAGGATTAATTAGATTTGCGAGTAGTATAGCGAAATTTAAACGCCGCGTGTAAATCAGGCCGAACGAGAGGAAGCGCGGCAGTAAAATGTCATAAAACCGGGAGAGAGAGAGAGAGAGATGCTGCTATGCTGCACCCTGTGCGAATACGAGTGACGTTTATCGAACATTACGAGAACCCGAGAGTTATACTGTCTAGTGTGTTTGTGCGATGTATCTCGTATATGTGCTGGATAATACTGTTGATGCGTTTTTCCCCTGATTTTCTAAATGCGATTCCGATGTGCTGCGCTCGATTTTACGATCCATCGCGATTATCTGTCTTTATTCAATTTTTCATATCAAAAATTTTCGTTATAAGTAAAACATTGAATTACACGCAAAATACTGGCGAGTAATAATTTTAACCGGAGAACTGGCCTGATTTATATTACGCTCCTGTCCGTCACGTGTGTCAGAGCGAGAGGCAGCAATGAATTTTTCATGCGCCACTAACCCAAGCATCGTTATTAACCAGGCTGTAACGCTCGATTTTCCAATTTCGCGAAGCACAACGCCGCATCCTCCCTTCCGAATTAAAAAGCCATTTATATATCGCGTATACACGATTTATCGAGGTGGACAAAGTTTCACGGAATGCCTAATTGCGTATCACATACACACACACACACTCTCGAGTATAAGTTTAAGAACAGGTGCGGCGCGCGAAATTTGAAATTCAAACGAGAGCCTCCGTATATTGGTCTTCTAATACATTATACCTATATATGAATTAAAAGCTCGCGACTATGTATTATAGGTACGAATATAATCGGGGAAGAAAAGCTCTCGCGCGCACGTGTAATCGCGAGGAGAAATAATAATCTCCCGCGTGGGATCTGACAAGACGAGTCGATAAACGAGCTCTAAGAGCACGAACGCGACTCGTACCAGGGGGAAATATACAGGAAATTACCTGAGAGATCTTGCGCTCGAGACTTGATGCACACACGCGCACTACTCTCTGCTGTATATATATATAACTGAAGCGTATATATAGAGTACGACTACCTTCGAGTGTCTGCTGAATTTTAAGATGTGTTTGAGGTGGAAATTTCGTTTGTACTTGAAATTCGAGACAATGAATTTCGCTGCGCGCGGAGAGTAACAGAATTATATAATAAGGCTTGAATTATTTTTAGATTTTCTTTCGCAGTCTCTCGTGCAATATTCTCTGCGAGAGCATTTAAATTTATAATTCTGACTCTGCGATGAATCATTTATTGTAGGCTATTGATTCAATATGTATAACAGATATACCGAGTATACACGTAATTGGAAACTTCAGCTCGGAAGTTGGCTAGAAATAATACAGCTAGAAAGAAGCTTGTATCGCGATGATAATTTTCACGAGTCGCGCGTGCACGGCAATGCTCGCTGAAGAATATTATAGATTCAGGCTCGGAAGTACGCCTGGCGAGTAAAGTGGCGCACATTTTCATGCGCGAAATAATCAAGGCAATTTTCTCGCGATCTTCTTCTATAGCCTGGCTGCTGTATTATCGTTATTCAACTTTACACACACACACATATACGTAACGGGAAGTTATTATACTTCTGCGCCGAGAAAATTCGTGTTTATAGAGAATAAATAAATATTCTACGATGAATAAACAAATGAAATAAATCGATTTATTCGTATAGCAAAAAGACATCTTATTTACCAATGCAAAGCACTGCATCAGTCGCGAGAGATTGTTTTCACAGAGTCAGAAGAGCCCATAACTCAAAGAAATCCAGTAAAAGCCCTCGCCACACTTTATTAACGACGAAAGCGAAGCGCGGATAAAAACAAGGACTCGTGCAGGGCCGACTATTAAAGCGTCGTGCTGTCGAGCATCGTTAGCGTAGTTTGCTCAAACTTGTGTATTACGTATCTACGAGAAAGAGCTTTTTGCGCCCCCGCCTACGCTTTCGGATGCCGCAACACACATGCACACGTGACTTGACTATTTTCGATGTCGCTGACTAAACTTTATACTTATGTATATTTTTGCGACTTTGTGAATTCTTGCGCTTTTATAACGATCGAGGATTAAATTTTCCTCATTAAAATTTTATTTCAAGCACCGATGCGGAATATATATTTGTTCATTATTGCTTCGCCGTCGTATATAGTGACTGATTTATTTTTATCGGAAAAAAAGAACGCGAGATAACACGCACGCGAGAGCTGCTCTCTCGTGTGCATTCGAAGTTGCTTTGACAGTTTATCAATAACTAGAGTAGAGCTTGTAAATCAATTATTATCAATTAGTGCTTGCGAGATGGCTTTTTCATGCGTTTCCAGTTTATTGAACTGATGAGCGTGTTTACAGTTTTTAGATGTAGATGAGTGAATGTTTTGCATTTCGTTATTTTTTCAAAGTATAAGGATTTTCAATACCGAAAACAGCACACACTGATTAGTTGATGAATCTTATTGCTTCCACTACATCGTCAGTCTAATCTAAATTTCGACAAACGTGTATAAATATACACATGTTTCACAAGTATCAACCGATGAAATTTCGCAAAGTGAAATTCTTGCACGTCACCATCAGTCGCACTCAAAATAAATGACCAATATTATAAGTGACCAGAGAGCAAAGCTATCTATATAGATATATATATTAATAACCGCATTGAATGACGTGTAATCAGGCGAGAGAGAAAGCGAAGGGGGCCAAACTATCTCCGCATATTGCAGGGCTATCAAGGGATCGGAGAGCAATAATAGTCGCGCTTTCGTCCTCATTCAAGTTTCAGCGCCTCGTCTCTCTCTCTCCCTCTCTATTTATACGATCTGAAGATTTCCTCGAAATTCATCAGGGGATGCTTCTCTCGCATCAGCCGCCGCCACCTACTGCACAAGTATACATATAATATCGACCGACCAATCGATTTTTATTTCATTTTGTTTTTGCTTTTCCTTTCAAAAACTGTATAATCCCGACTGATAAATTCCTTCGCGTCACGAGAAAAATTAGAAATTCAAATCCGATTATATATATATATATATATATATATCTATCGAATAGCTCTTTCTCATGCTAATAATGCTACTGTTGCGAGCTTCGGGTCAAAGCAGCTTGGGATTGCAAGTATAATAAACACTGTCTATATTCTCTCGAAATCTGACATAGTCAAAAATCAAATTAGTGAGAAATCCGGTTCGGAAAACCCGTAACTCTCGAGGCAGGTTCTTTTTAACTCAATTTCTTTGAAACAATAGGCATTATATTCAAAACCGACTGTTTTAGTTAGTGAATATTTACTAAATCAACAGTAAAATGTAAACAAGCGTAGAAATCGTGACGCGCGTATTATAAATAGTGAATATTCATCAGATAATATCTCGTTCATTACTTAAACAGTGATAATTTCATTTCAAATTTAGAGTTGAGTTGGTATATATAATTCTGCTCTGCTCCCTCTCTCGGAATTATTATAGTATATTATATATAGAAAGAGGTCCTGACTGCCGGAAAATTACCAAGCGACGTTTAAGAGATTTCAAAAGTGGAGAAGTAGAGACACGCCTTTTCAAAAGAAGTCACGTCGCCGGCAAATCCTTATATCGTTCAGCTCGTTAGAGAGACACTGTCGCCGAGGAAACTTAAGAAAGTTTATGAGCGGACGGCTCACACTTGACTTTTACTACAATTTATTATTGCAAGAAATGTCGTTCGTTGCTTTTAAAACTGAATTCTTAGCCTTTCGTCCCTTACAGTAATTAATAATTCCGAGTTTTGGCATCAAGTGCTTAATAACTGGAATATGCGCTGCTGTCGATAAACGTTAAAAAAAAAGAGAGAAAAAAAGTATATATATAAAAGCACTCACCTTAGCAAAGTCGATTTTCAGTGTGCAGCAGCCTGAATATATGTCTGCGCCGTGAAGAGCCTCTTTCGCTCTTGTAGCGGACTCGACTGAGTCAAACGTGATTTCAAAAAATGCAGTTAAGGATTTTTATACCTCGGAAAACATTTTCAAAGTGAAATACACACATTTACAGCGGTGTATAATGTATACCTCGGAATCGAAAACATATCCATCACGTGAAAAAAAAATCGTTCGATTCAAGCCTGTATACACAAAACTATCGATCATCTTTATCAAAATTTAACAATAATATAACAACTGAATTTCATTCGCCGAGAATATCATATGCGTTTTCAATCTATTTCACCCGATATACAGTATAGAATTTGCAGTATATAACGAATTGTTAACGCGTGACTAATTGGCTTTTAGTGAATAACCGCATCGTCGAAATAGATATACTATCATATCCAACGAAATCCCTCCGTCAATCATCGTGATACATTTCAATTCCAAAATACAACCAACCAAAATTAAAAAAAAAAAAAAAAAAAATAGCAATAAAATCGTAAAAGCCTCGATAGCAGTACAGCTATATGTAAAGGATATTCAACCATGGCCTGAACGCCATTCTTCTTGAAGATAACGATGCGCTGCACTGTGCCACTCTGATGGCTGATCGCGTGCAGGACTTCCTGTAACAAAAAAGCAAAGACGAGGGTCAAAGTTTGCCGTATATGCATGTCTCTCTCCCTCATACTGCATACATACATAAAACGTTATATATACGAGGCAAGTTTAGGGGATTTATTCTTCTCGCAACTTTTTCAGACACACTTTATATACTACAAACAGTAGCCGGACTTTTTCTTCTCTCGGCTCTGCGTGACCTCTCAACTTTTTGTTCTTAAAAAAAAAAAGAAAACACCGTATATCAAGCGAAATATTTCACGTCAAGCGAAGCTAATCAAACTCTGCCCGGAGAAACTTCTATTCCTAGCGCAACGTCGTCGTCTCGGCTGCATTGTTAACGCGTTAACACTTCAAAGCGATCAAGAGACCACAGCATCAGCAGTCGTATACCTAACTAAAAGCCGACGTCGTTATGAAAACAGCAGCAGCAGCAGCAGTCGTGGTTGTGCTTTTTAGCATCAATCGACGACGACTTGTGCAGGTATAGTATGTATATACGCGAACACGCGAATGTTTACCTGTAGCTGCTTGCGCGCGAGCTTGAGGTACATCAGGACGACGGGAGTGATGACACGAGTGATGGCATCCAGCCAAAAGCGCTTTTAGGCCTGCTGACTGACCAACCACGGCGACGTCTTGCGCAACTTACACACATACACACACACGCGAGCAAATTTTTCGCCACCGATTTGAATACTTCCCCCTCGATTTGCCGTGGATAACCAGTCCCGAGCGCCGTCGGTATGTGTTCAATTTGCAGAGAGAGAGAGAGAGAGAGCGAGCTTTCGAGAATAATTCTATTATGAGCTTTCGGGACGCAAGCGTCACGATTAATCAAGTCGCGGGTCGTCCTCTTAATTAGCACCGTCGCGACGCGGCCAAGAGTATATACTCTCGACAGTATGTGTATATATCTGTGTATGTGTGTAGGTATATATACAACGTCATCTGTAGCGACGAGAGTGACATAGAGAACGAATGGGACGAGGTAAAAATTGAATTTGTTAAGTTATGATACTGGCCTGACTCTTGATATGCCATCTCTCTCTCTCTCTCTCCGCAGTCTTGTGCAGCATTAATCGGCCTGCAGCAAATGGAATTGTTGGGTTAGGCCTATAGGCCACACACACACACACACACACACACACACACACACACACAGTATAGGCCTTGGACGATGTCGGATCACACCCCTGGGAAATAACCACGTTGCTGCACTTGGAAAGCGCCGAGAAGAGCATGCTTCTGGTAATTGCGCTGGCTCATCTCTTTTTCAGACCGAATGTGCCATTGAGAGCCACCGACGAGAGGAGAGCTTCCTTCTCTGTGTGGGGGAGAGTCGAATTTTTTGCGCGTGCTTTCTACCCAGCTCCGTTGGATTGTGTCATTTTTCTTTGCGAATTTTCCACTCTAGGACTACATTGCCTATGTGGGCATTATATGTTTTAGTAACGTCGGAGAATGCGACGGTGTGTATATATCTTTCGGAAGAAAATGAACTGCAAGGATTGGAAATGTACGGGAGTATGTATAAGAAATGCGAAGCGCGAGGATTTATGGCTTGGATCTAGCTTTACAATAGTAAAGGGCCTTTCTTAATTAAAGGGCATGCTGGAGGCTATGTTCAGATTGGTAGATCTTTTTTTTTTACCTTGAAAACAAATGTTTGTATAAATTGCAACGGAAAATGAACTGAAAGAATTTTAACAATAATCGGTAATGCAATATTGTTAAAATTCAAAGTTCGACAACCTCTCCCAACAAACTTACAATTCCCTTGAATCATCACGAAACTATAAAATCCCATCAAGTCAACTCGCAGCAATTCAGTGTCATCACATTAGCACCAATGAGACACAACCATACCAGCAGTGCACGTCTCGCACTACATTGTTCTCTTAGAGAGAAATGCAGCTAGTGCACGTAAATCGCGTTTATTGCGACTATATACACCCCAGGCACACGCCGAGTTTATCTTTTCTCTCCTATCCTCGCGATGGGCTGGCTCGTCGCGCAAATGCTTCTCCCTCGCGACGGTAATTGCACTCCGGCACTCGCTAGACTCCTTTTCTTGGAGAGAAAGAAGAAATTTTATTTATGCATTTTGTCGCGGCAAGAAAAAAAGTCTGCTTTTCTTTTTTACCTTTGATTTACTGAGGGCAATTACGCGAGAGCTTGGAAATTAGCTTATTTTCACGCTCTCGGCGTTATATTCAATTAATTTTTTCATAGCTTCGCGTGCAGCTTCTCCTTCTCTCGATTGTATATACAGGCTTGTGTGTGTATGTGTGTGTTTATATAGGTGTGTTTTAACCTAGTAGATGAGGAGAATTCCCTCTCGACGTAGGAACTCAAAGAGCAGTGCAAAAATAAGGTATTTTTTTTTAATTTCTCTGCAAAAACTTTTTCGTTTCTTTACAGGCGTCTGGGTGAATAATAACGAGCGGAAAAAGCTGTGAATACAAACTCTCTGCATTAGCGCGAATGTGTACAAAGATTTATAATTCTAGACTTCACTCGAGTGTATATTTATACCTGTAGTATAGAGAGATATTGTCCAGTCAAAGTTATGGAAATTATGGAATTTATGTTTCAATATACCGTGATCGGCACGCCAAGAAGCTCAGAGTGAGCATAAACTCCTAAGCTTGCTTGCTTGATTAATCCAAAGGTTAATACCAGTGGGATACGACACTCGCTTTACAACTATGCAGAGAATAGCCTCTCGGTATACACACAAACCTTATTAATCCTCGACCTATAGCTATACTCTTCTCTGACCTCCGAAACAATCGAATACATACACAGCTGAATAACTCTTTGAAAAGCTCTGAAGCCTAATTAAGCTCGGCGTCATTGTGTTGGCCACATCGAGATCATCATTTTTTTTTTCGCTCGCAGCAGTATCACCTCTGCAGTAGCATACCGGTTTAATTAATCAAACGCCGAGAGAGTGATGGGTATTAAGCGTTAAATTTAATATTATAATTAGATAATTCCAGCGCCGCGAGGAGATACGACTATGAATATTAATTACTCATTGTGTGCCAGCATACACACACACATAAAAGCCAAAGGATGATTTAGGCCAGTAGTGTGCAGTGATAAACGCGTAAAAAGGACGACATTGCAATATCTCTGTCGACCGATAAATTGCTGCAGGCGCGAGAATAGCGCGCAAAAGTTTGTAAATCAATGAGTGCTAGCACAGCCGAGTTAAGCATTCACCGCGAGTATATAGCAGTTTATCAGTTCTTCTTCTTCTTCTCTCCGACAAAGCACGAAAACTCGCACACAATGCGCTGCTCGAAAGAGCGATAGCAGCAGCAGCAGCAACAACCAGCACCTTTACGAGCGGCAGCAGCTTATCGTGGCTGCCGAGATTTAACACACTGACATCGGCCCGAAATCTTCCCGAGCCACTCCTTCTTTTAACGTAGATTGCTGCGCCGCTATATATATACGCTCTTCTTGCCTTATTGGACTATTAGTTAGTTGTATGGGGATACCGCACGCGATTATATATATAATACCTATACTCTCTCGGTGTGAATTCTAACGCCGACGATGCTTATCGGCAAACAATAAACACATACACGAAGGGTACATTATGCATGGGCGCGAGAAAAATCACTATCTTCGTCGCATCATGCAAATCGATCGATTCCTCTCTATACTCTCTCTCTCTCTCAAATGGCTTTTGTGAGGGAGAGAAGTCACTTTGAATGATAAGGCATATACGCATATATATATATTCACACGAGACCCGGTCAGCCGTACAGTCAAAGGGGAGCGAGAGATACGAGACCCAGTGCTTTATCGAAAGTGCTCAAAAACATCGATCTAAGAGATCCAGTCTCCGGATAGCAGCAGCAGCTACTGCTGCTGCTACTGTACGAGGGAGAGAAAGAGAGAAACTATAGCTGCAGCACGTATATAGCTTGTTCTTCTTATACAGCTCTTCTTTTCTCTGTATAATGCAGCGATTGAAAAGATATAGCGTCGTGGTATATATTTTACATTAGCTTATACTCCCCGCAAGCTCGATCATATATATAATTTTTTTTTTCTTCTACACTTTGGTCTGTGTGTATACCACGGAATAAAAGAATAGGGCGTAGTAGAGAGAGAGAGAAAAGCAGTAGTATGTATATAAATATAGTATATAAAGTAGCGTCATCAAGAAATCTGCATTACGATCACGTAGAGTGGGAAAAATACGGGAGATCAGCTCTCGCACGTAGAGCTGCGACTTTTCTTGAAGCGCCATATCGGCAGATTTACTCTTACGCCTCGCTGCAGCCACACGGCGAAAAGCTGATGCTCCTGCTGCTGCTGCTGCTGCTTTGCCTGTCTGCACCTAATCCGGATTAGGGGACGCGCAAGTTTTCCCCCCGAGTTACTTAGATTTAGGTACTAGTGCGCTTGTTACCCTGAAAATCTTGGGAGTTTGCTGAAAAAGTAGACGGTTCTGCTTGATTATTCTTTGGTTAATGCAATGTGTGTTTGGATTTGTGTTTTCTAAGGTATGAACAGAAGAGTTCTTAATTTACATTGTGAGTTTTGATTTTTGATAGAGGAGCTTATTAGATGACTAAGGCTTTTACTTGTAATGTATAAAATAAAAATTACCAAAAACAGCCTTGTTTTTATGTGAGTCTTTCAACTCCCGATTTATTGTGTCAAATATATAGAGTGCAAATGCGACGTCTAAAAATACTAGAACTCTGGAGAAATGTCGAAATGCTCTTAAGATTCTCCATTAGTTAAAATACGAATATAATTGCATTGTCTTCAATTAAATTTTAAAAGCAGTACATAGGTATTTATGACAGTAATCAATTCTGCAAGCTCTGAAATAAAGAGAACCATCAGAAATATAAGAAATACAATAATAACCGAATGGAACTCGCAATGCCTTCTTCAAAAAGTGATCCGTGAAAATTGAAGGCGACTAAAACGATATATAAACAGTTCTCAAGTGCAAAAATGTGAATTGATTTATAGCTTCTTTATTCGCAAAAAGCTTAATTTTCAAACTGAACAAACTAAATAAAGAAGAAGATTGCGCTTGAAGCGAAAAATATATAGCCACGTGAAAAGTGGTCAAAGCCGTTATGTGTCGCAGAAAAAGGAAAGACAGAGAAGCAGCAGTACATCCGACTTTGCACCTCTATACGTGTGCAAGCTTCGGCGTTGAGAAATTGAGCTCAAGTAGAACGAATCGATGCAGCAGAGCAGCAGCATCTTCGCTCTTCTCCCTTTCTCTTTTTGGCTGCACACGTGTGTGTACGTATGTATGTATACGTACGTGTGTACCTAAGTCTTGATGGCTTGCCGGTAAAAAGGTTAGCTGTGAAAGCTGTATCTGTGTCTCCGCTCTCCGTGCAGCCTCCCCCTGTCGACTACCGCCGCCGCCGCCGCCTCGAGCATGCCGATCTATATTTAGATCCGGAGTTCAAGTCGAACTCGAAACCACAACCCGCAGAGAGAGAGCGGCAACCACACACAGAAACAAACTTAATGCGTCCGAGTGATAAGGTCCCAATCGAATGGCCTAATATCGTTGATAAAAATTTGCTAGTATATACCGTGTGGGTTATATATAGACAGGGAGATATATATCAAAGACTCTGAGCCTTCAGGATTGTCTCTGTCTCTTGATGCGCAACGTGTTCCTACTGGAATTGAATTTCTCTCTCTTCGTGTGTGCTTTGCATGTAGGAGTAGTAGACGATTTGCAGAGAATCGATACTAAGGCTTTCGAGAGACGAAAGAGTTTTTCAGCGTTATAAAATATGCAGTTTCATTTTCATATTAGACTTGCCAAGTTAAATTATGCTTTTAAACGTGCGAGAGCGCTAATGATGCTGCGAGAGACATTATTCATCGCTCGTTTCAATGCTTGATGAAGAGAAAATTTCTGTCAGAATTCATAAACGCTAGACGCCCCGTTATATATTCTGTCAAATCTGACAAAACTCTGCAATTAATATAATAAGAGCAGCAGACTCATTCTCTCTCTCTACCACAAGTGTATTTCCATACGCCATGTAAATTATTACACGAAGTCTGCTTGTCTTTTCCAACGAAAATAGTTACTTTCGTATATGCAATCGAAATCGAGTGTGAGACAAACCAATCACATTCCAGTTGATACGTATACATTTGATATATTTCATCTCGACTAAAATAGATACTCGAGGGTACGTCTGAATTTAAATTCGCCAACACTCGATCGAACGACGTCATCGTCGGAAGGATTAAGAGCATCTAATTAATAATTGGCGTTTGCAAAATTTCGAGTTTCTAATTCTATTTATGTGTTTCAGCAAACTTCACACCTTACGCTACAATGTGTATACACGCCGAATTAGTCGTTGAGTGTGTTCGGGAAAACATCGGGCTAACGAGCTTCCTGCTAACTCTGATGCTGCTGCAGCGGCAAAACGGCATACGCAAAGACAATTTCGAATTCCTCGCTGCTGAAGCTAGATTAATTAATGGATGACTATTGTGTTTGACGAGAGTGATTAGACCCATAGAACACATCGGACAATTACACACCGGCGGCGAACTTAACGATCCAGGTCTCGGCCTGATTATACGTTAATATATTAATTACTTGTTTATCGCGCGCGCGAGCGGCGACTATAACACAACGGTCTCGGTTGTTTTGACGATACGCCAATATTTATACGTGGACGAGACTAACTTGACGTTCGTAGGATTGTCATTAGAGCAAACATTCTGTCTCAGCGCTATTACTTTTATTTATTTTAGAGACAATTTTACGCAGCTCCGCCGAGATTTGAGCTATGCCTATAAACTGAACTACTGCCGAACGTTTGGCATGTGCTGGTGTCTTGCCAAAAATCGGAATTGGAGAATATATTGCATATTTAAAATACACCTCCGCACGATGCTTTTGTACGCTATTAACGGCTAAAACAAGCTCTGTCAAACCATGGATTTTCTTATTGGGGAGTATGTCACCAAAGGCACACACGATGGCTGTGTGTTAAAAATACTAACATCAGGACAGGAAGAAGCAGAAGACGCGAGAATAGAAGAGACATGATTGATGTAGCAATTCTTTGTCTACATCCCTAACAATTAAGGGAGGTGTCTTAATATTGTTTTCGGCAATTAAAAATGAAAAATTTTAAATAATTTAAAAAATGCACTCCTTCTTTCTTCCGCGCGCGAAAAATTTAACGAAAAGTTTCGCCGTTATACAAAACTTGGAATATATTACTTTGGCGAGTAGCTCTTTGCGTCAGCCTTACGTAAAAACTTTTGCTGATTAAACCAGTAGTTATATTACTTCTAAAAACTTATGTAAATACATTACCGAAGAAAATTACACGCCGATGATAAAGCAAACGCTCTGATAACACGTTTCCATGTATGCCGATATATCGATAAGCCGACCACAAGAAAAAAAATTACAACTATTATCCAATAGCGATTATCGAAAATTTGAGGTATTTTTCCTCTAAAGCCACAAGAGGAAAAAAAGCGTCAAGCCTAGGAACCACAAATTATTGTAAAAGAGACGAGAGCGTTGTCGACGTCTGTGCTGCAGCTGCATGATGCATGAAAGTATACGCTTTCAGGCTGTCACAACAGAGGAAGCCCCAGCTTAGTCGACACGATGACACGTCGTCTAGCTAAACAGAAAGCTGAGCTTTTTACGCTGGGGACCGTTGGATTCCAGCGTCTAGCGCTGAACCAATTTGATAAATGCATTATCATCAAAGTCGATCGCGATTTCGAGGATTATTTCGAGTAGTTTCAGTTGTGTACGTTGAGCAGTGATACTTTCAGACTTGTTTTAGGATACATCACGGGCTTCTAATAAAGTCCAAAGGAAACTGATTTTATGCTTGTATTATATACAAACATAGATTGTCTTGGACTAACACCATTAGAAAGTCCATCGATGCATATTATAGCCATATGTTAAAGTTCTAACGTTTGATGTCGGTATAAAACGGGCAGTAGAATAGGGGCTCTTCTAATTGCATTACCTCGTTACAGCGCCTTACTGCAACAACGCGCGAGTATGTTTATGTTTGTACATAAGGTATATAACCAAACCGCACTTAGCCGAATTTCACTAAAATATACATCTCTCGTCGCTCGTATAACTGCAGCCAAGTATATATAGCCTTAACATTTATACGCACATCATTTCGGAGCTTCCCACTCCATAAATAACAAAGTTCGCGAAAAACTCTTTTCAGCGTTTTCCATCCATTAAATTTTTCAGATCGGCCATTTGTCAGGCGGTAACGTCGCGACTGGAATACGGAACTAAATGACTCCAGAGACAGACGAATAGAGAAGGAAGGAGAAGGCGAGAACGAGAAGAGAAAAAGAGCACCTATACTATATACAGGGGGTGGCAAAGTACGAATTATTCAATCAAGCCGTCGTGCGGAGCACGTGCAACGAACGACAACAAGTAGACAGGAAGAAGTCAATGGAAATTGCTCTCGAGGAAGAAGAAAAAGTACGGCCCAATTCCTCGAGACAAAAATGCGAGAGAGACACTGCACACACCTGTGGGCTTCGTGAATTTCGAGAGCCACTGAAACATTCAGGATCGAAAATGATTCTTACCAAATTGTATACTGTTTCTTGCGTTTATATTACCTATACATCTCAAAAAAATGCATGACATGTGCATCAAATTAAACAATAACCATAAACTACCAACACAGAGTACCGGCTAGAGCATCATGAAAATACAAGCTGGTATGGTGAATTAATGCCTGCGAATGTTGCATTAGCGGAGGTCGTTAGTTAACGCGTAGCCGCCGTATCAATTCCGGCTCTCGGAATAATTCAGCGCCGGAGCACAAAAGCCAAC
This sequence comes from Cecidostiba fungosa, assembly GCA_900474305.1. Classification (NCBI taxonomy): domain Eukaryota; kingdom Metazoa; phylum Arthropoda; class Insecta; order Hymenoptera; family Pteromalidae; genus Cecidostiba; species Cecidostiba fungosa. The sequence goes on along the minus strand of UCOJ01000460.1, from coordinate 76,127 downwards.
GGAGCCTGATTAAAGCTCTGCCCACTGGAAACACGACGATTTCGAAAGCTTTCTCTGTATATGTCTGTGTATATACATTTTTGGATCAATATTTATTACAAACGCTAACTTGACGTTGTTGCTGATATCATTGAATAATTTACAAAGCTAACAGTGTAACGCAAGCAAACGTCCCGGAGGCTTGTTTTGCAAAGTTAAATTAATGCGCGCTTTACACACAAGACTTGCTGTATTTTATTGCGTATTCTGACGATTGACACAAACGCGCACGCTTGCTCTCGACTTTGTAACCGCAGCTCTCTCGAAAAGCGCCCGAGGAATTTTCCGTCTGACATCGGAGAATTAGCGAACGGTAAATATCGCGCGCTCGCTCGCTCGCGAGAGAGAGAGGAGAGCCTCCATTACCACAGATTACCATAATCCCTCCATAAGCAGAAATGCAGTTTTGAAGCTCCTCTTCCTTCACAGGCAGATAAACTTTCAAGTATGAAGAGCCAGAGCTGTTCTACTCATGAATAAATTTCCCGATAACCAACGCGCTGCTAAACTCGCTCATGCTATATAACGCTTGGGAATGAAAAATTTCACGAGAGACTTTGACCTCAAGCGCGAAGTAATTGTTGCGTTCGCAACCCTCTACTCCTGATTTATTAAGCTATCTCGTGCAGTATGTAATTCGGCTGCGCCGAAAGCTCTCGCAATTTTCCGAGCTCCTCTTCATCAATTATGGTGAGACGCGCGCAACTTTCGTTTAGCCGAGCCTAGTTCCCTTTTAATTGGCATAACAAGCGGAAAAGTGTATTTATACGAGGAAATCTAAGGGAAAAAAAGAACATTTCGTTAGTGCTTTGAAAAAGTTGAAGAAAAATTAAGCGTTAATTACATCTTTGAGATAACTTTGTTCTTGTTCTGTAGGACATCTAAATCCTGTATCGCATATTTCACGTTAACAATATTCCACTTGAGATGAAAAAGATCAGTCGAAGGGTGAACGCTCGTCGAAGTATCCGGAAAATCCATAAACTCACATGGACTGGACTTTGCGAAAGCAATAAAAATAGAGAGTGAGAGAGCGTCCCGTGTAGTAGTATACGGAAGCGAAAAAGCCGTCCGCATAGGACTGACATGTTAATTTAATACAGAGAACCGGTAACGCATCAGCCGGAGGCAATTAGAGCGCGCTCAAAACTTTTCGAGCGAAGGAAGGAACGCGTGGAAGTTACGAAAATATACATCTCTCTATATACGACTGGCCACCACGTGGATGCTGCATATGCCATCGAAATAAGCTTATACTTCTTCAATGCCGGTGATCTGAATAATCTACAGCGATATCAATCAAAAGAATAAAACTCACCTTTGATGCTATAATACTTAATCACCTTAAGCTGTATGTTTACGTCTCGAAAAGAAATACTATATAGCACAGCAGCAGCTAATCGTCAGTTGGTAAACACGAGACGGGAGCAAACTTATATCACGACCGCCAGCCTCTTCATTCGAATTTACGGTACAGCCGCGGGAACAATCGCCGCGACAAAGAGACACGACGCGCAGACATCCCCGGCGCTTTACAGTCTATTAAAAGGCCCGAGACGTCGTCTATTCCATGACCACTTACTCCCACGCGTATTTCGCTCAAAAGCCGCGTGGGGTATGTATACCAAGAGAGAGAGACTTTCGTCGGCGTCGTCGTCGCAAAGTCGTAAAAACCAGAGACGCGTGCATTGTCGACGAGATATCGCGTTATTGTCAGAGGCTGTTAATTAAGCCGAACTTATATTATAAGATAATGCCCGTAACAGCTTCTGTATGTGTACTTTGCTCATCATGTATAAAGCATCAATCGAATCGTTTCGCGTAGGAGATATGGTTGCACCTTAATCCTGAGAATTAATGTCGACTTTAGGTAAGCGAGTAATTGAACGCGATTATAGTCGAATGCAAATAAGGTCAGAGATTATAGACGTATATAAAGGACGTGACTCGAGGACTAGGCTATGTATACTCGCATATACTTTAAATCACTGGACGTGCCGCGGTGAACCTGATACCCGAAAGGTTGCGCGATAAACTAGCTATTAAATGGCCGAGACGAGAGTTCACTCGACCGCATTGTTTCGCTAACAATAGTTCTCTCTCTCGTCTCGCTTTCGATTAATCCGTCGCGCGATACATCGCAATCTCGGTTATTTCAAACTGCCCCAGCACACACACACACACAAAAAACCACGAAATTCACCTCTTTTTTCGAGGTAAACATTCGAGCGAGTATAGCGAGCTTTAATTATAGAGCCGATAGTTGCACGCGAAAAAAGAAAAATATGGGGGAGAGAAACGTCGACCCGTCTATTTATATTGGTCTTCCTTGACTTTTTCAACGAGTAAGTACTATATAGTCCTTTTTTTCGACGTTTCCACCCTTCGAAGAGTCGCGCGCGCGGAATTCCGACGAACTATTCTCGTGACGATCGTCGTGGAATTTGTTTGCAGTCGCTGCTGGTTTTTTTTCCTTCTCATCACTGGAGTTGTTAATTAAAGTTGTGTCTATACTTTGAGAGCATATATTGGTTCTTCTCTTTTATATACTCACCACAGTGATGGGGTACACCGGGTTGATTATGGTGAACAGCAGTACGTGGTTCGGCTTGTTATTGTCTTCCCTGGAAAAGAAGATGAGAAAATTGTTAGTTGAGCTTTATGTGATGTAGGTTCAGCTATTTTAAGATATAGATTCGCGTTCTGAGAGATGATCGATCGATTAATTTTATAAGATTCAATCGCGTAGACGCGATTGACTTGGTATATTTAAGAATTGAGTAACCTGCGCGTTGCATGAAGTATTCGATTATTAAAAACTGATTAGTCAACGTTTAAAGTTACCAGACACTTGAATAACGCAATGAACGAGACATCGGCACTTAATTCAATCGAGCGTTTCTCAAACGAAGTGATAATAAAGAAATCAGTCTTCGATTAAAGCGCAAACATTTCCCGCAAAACAAAAAAAAACTACATCCTCAGCACGAAAACAATCAGAGCGTCTAACGAGGTCTAAAAGATAGAAAAATATATCCCCACACAACAATGATCCGCAATTAACCCTATATATACACTCTCGAACGTCGATAACCACCTCGTCTCACGTATAGGTGAAAACCAGAGTCCACTACACGACACACCGACATCTCTCTCCCCCTCGAGTACTCATTATATAGCACACACACACACACTACAGGATAGCGGTGGAAATTAATTAAAAGGCCGCGCGCCGGAGAGAAGTTCACGCGGATGAGGAGCCACTCGCGCGCGCGCACTTTGGCCAAGTCTAATAATAAGAAGTTAAGCCGAGCGTTAAGTGCGCGCGCGATTTGGGACGAGGAGAGAGAGAGAGAGAGAGAGAGAGTCGGTACGAGTTTCTTCTCTCTCAAGACGTCGTATACGACGACGAAGCATCTTTAGGCCGTCTCGTCCCGCCACGTCGATCTTCGTCGTACTCGTCGTCCCTTCCATTGTTCTCTCTCTCTCACTCTCTTTCTTACTCGCGATTCTCTTTTCTTTTCTCGCTTTAGAACCTCGTCGTTCTATTCCACGGCTCAGTGGTCGCTGGCCGCGATCGCCAGACCGAGGCTGCTACTGCTGCATCTCGGAATGAAGCTACTTTTCATTTTCGCTGTCTATAGTATAGGATTTTAAATATCTGATGCTTATTCTTCTTACCTTTTGCGTCTGGGCTCGTCTCCGTAGCCGCTATACTCGTGATTCTGAAACAGAAAGTCGTTCGGTTGAATTAGCATCCATGTGTGTGACAAGAAGAATCAATCTCTTCTATAAGATACTTAAAAAGGGTGTATCATATCCACACTCCCTCAAACTTTACGCTCGTATAAAGCTTATGTCCCAAGTCTCATCCATAAACAAGAAGCGCGCATCAACCACAGACGAGTAGTCTCTCTAATACGAGTCATCCCCCCCTCGACAGTAATTTATGATAATTAGCCAAAGAAATCGAAGAACAAATGGCGTTCTCGCGCGCGTCAAAATGAATTCAGAGAGTCGTCTGGCACATTTCATCCGCAAAGATTGATTGCGCAATAAAGGGAGAGAGGGCTTCCAGTCTTTCTCCCCCTTTCCAAGGCTATTAATAAAACTTCCACGTGTTCTCTCGACCGGGCATGCGTGTACACGACGAGAATAGTGCTATGTACACTTGCGAGAGACCTTAAGACACACACACACCTGGCATCTGATGCCTAGAGGTGCATACCAGAGATCACCGGGGCGGAGGAATCAATCAAACGTGTATAGTGTGTTACATATATGTACGATAAACCAGGAATCCGTGGGTTAAACGCCTTCTGTCACGCGCGACGTCGTCGCTTTCTTTTGCACCTCGTAAGTTTTAGGTAAATATTTGCAAAAGCGTCTGGCACGTTAACGCCGCCGCCACAGCGGCGGCCCTGAATCTCTCTCTCTCTCTCTCCTTCTCATCATCTCGTATTATACACAATGGGTCACTCGGCCGCGAAAGAGAGAGAATCACAGAGCCGGAAGAGATTCGCGAAATTGCGCTGGCTGCTATATGCTTATTACGCCTCGTTATATATACATATTATTATACGTATATACAAAAGAGAAGAAACGCTGAGTCACTCTAGGTATAGAGAGAGAGAGAGAGAGCTTTGACGAGGCTCCAACTTATGAGTCGACCCAAGAGAATATATCCCCGAAAAAGTGTCGTTCCCCCACATATATAGATAATCATTATACTCGGCGTATATATATACGCGGCAAGTTGAGCGAATCGTCTGTGGATTCCGAGAGTCGGAAGAGAGAGAAAAGTCTCTCTCTCTCCTATATATAAATCGAATTTCCCGTTCCACTTTTCAAAGCCGCTGATCCAGGCCTGCCAAAAGCTCGTCGTCTTCGTCTGGACGTCGTTACAGCTTTACGGTAAATTTATTTTCAACTCGATTTTTCGAGCTGCCGCTGCAGTCGATAGCTATGCCGCAGCTCTCGAAAATATTTTAATTAAATTTACATCGGAGAGAGACGTTCACGCGTGTGTGTGTATGTGTGTAAGCGTCTAGTCGTCTAATGCGCCGTGTTATACGGGCATCCGTCCAAACTCTCGCTATGCAAAGTAGTACACAAAAGTCGTTGCGAATTAACAATCGTCACTGTCTATTATATATACATATATACTTTGTTATCTTTTTTCCTTCAAAAACGATATGCATGAATCTCGTGTATAAGCAACCGTGACTTTTAGTTTGGAAAATTGAAGCAACTCGTGTGTGTGACTGTGTGTGTGGGTGGATGATGATTAATGCCGCAAGCTCTCGAAACAATTTCTCGGTGCCCCGGACGATTAATAATTTTCATATTCATAGCTAACAAATGACGTACAATTATCCGCAATTTTTCTTCACAAGTCACACACACACACACACACACACACATATTCCGGGGGACGCGTGTCTGCATTCCCTAGCAATAAACATAACCGGCAACCGTTGTTGGCCTCGGGCCAACCACGTGGGGGCTACTCTATACGCCGGCTTTTCAATGGACGACAGGCTGCTGCTGCTGTACGTCGAAAAATACTCCATCTCCATCGCGGGAAATTGAATTCCGCTGCTGTACGACTATATGCTCGGCTATTCTTTTTTTCTGTATATATACAGATAGCGAAATGAATGAACACGGGCTGTTTTTAAAACTTTCAGAGGCAATCTACGCTTCCCGCGGCTTTGTTCTATCCTTGCGTCGATTATATCCGGAGTGTGTGTGTGTGTAGAGAGAAAATCGAAATGGGAGGGAAAAAAAAGAAAGTATATATTGGCGGGAAGCCAGCCGACACGTGCTGATAAAGAGACTTAGGCGGGAAAACAATGTTTACGTTTCAAACGCTCGACGACGACGACGACGACGACTGGAAAGAAAGCTATATAGGCAAAATGCAATAGTTATATATACGCACGGCTGTCAGGCGAAAACTCTCGAGAGAAGCTTCGTAATTGAAAAGATGGATCCGGCGTTTACGATAGGCGGCAGCTCTCTTTGTGTGGGCTATGTCTCGTGAAGCTTTCGGCTCGTAAAAGCTGTGCAGGTGGCTTCTCTTTACAAGTGCTGCCGCCTTTTCTCTACAGTTCAAGCTTTTATACTCTGCCTATATCCCCTCGATTCTACTCTCTCTCCCTCCAACTTTCCTCTCTCTATACGACGCCTCCAACTTTTCTTTCTTGTACGTCCAACTTCTTTTCTTCTCTATCTCGTCCTTTTTTTACGGGCCATCAGGCGTCATTTCGATCGAGAGAGAAGATCAGTCGTAAATTACTTATACACACACACACTCGAATGTACCTATATTTAAAGATATCTATGTATATATAGGTGTTGGAGGAGTCGATTTTTCCAAAACAATCAGCTCTGAAATACAGCAAGTCTTGCGTGAAACGGCGGCGCGTAATTCATAGCAGACAAGATAATTGGACCGAGCGAAGCTTCTGCTGCGTCTGCAGTCATGAACGCTGATACGCTGGCATTTATAAAGCGTCACAAAATTAGAGCCGCCTTGTTTACACAATACGTTTAGTCTTGTTGCACGTCGCTGACCCGAACGAGGGCTATATAATGCCATGACTGCCGGATCGGGAAACAAGAAGCGAGCGAACGCCTCATGTCTGTTATATGTATATATACTGTGAGATGATGCTCGGCTTGATGGTGTTAGGCAGCGTCCCGGAAGTGTGTCGGTTGTATATGAGCTTTTGAGATAGAGGGGGGGGGGAGAGGAATTGGAGAATTAATTGCGATGGTATTATTAATGAGGGATTCGCGGTCGAGGCTGCTCTTCCATTTGCGAGGTTATGTTATATTCAGACGTTTATTGGAGTTCTATATGGAAACGGTGAAAACCGGATTTCTAACTTTAGTAATAGTCATTTTTAGCAGAAAGTGCAGTAATATTGTTTTGAAACGTAGTTTGCTCTATGCGAGGATCGAACCGAATTAATCCGCAGCGAACTGAAGGAAATACGCTGAATAGAATCTGGGATTCTGTGGTATACGATAAGTGCTTAACAATTATCAACTACAATGAACTACTGAGCATAACATGAGAGTGAACTAGTACGACAACTATTATTGTCGTGCTGATGCTACAAGTCAATTCATCAATTGAATTTGAACTTGGCATGTAAATTAGTCAAATTCAACTGACTATTCCATCTAACAATAAGAGAAATGGACTGATTTGTTGAAATGAAAATGGCTATAATTCTATTAAAATCCAAAAAAATTTAAAAAAAAGACGTTTGTCTTTTTAAAATTAAATTTCTGCAACTATTTACATTTTATCGGTGCAATATAACTTTAAGCGTCGTTCCTAAAAGTGATCATCATAAGAGTCCACAGCCCCTCCTGAAGAATAAATCTCGGTGACACACTTTAAAAATGAATATCAATCACCAGCTATCAATACACCCTCCCCCCATCAAAAAAGTCAATTTTCCTCAAAGCCCAAAAACAGCAGGTCATTTACAATTCAACGCGCTAATCCTGTTTCCGTTCACCCGAAAAAAAAATTCCACTCTTCCAGCGGCTACACGAAAAAAAAAAAATTCAACCCCGCATGAATAATACACGAGCTGCCGTGCGCGCGTTATTCGCATTAAACATAATCACGCGTAAAAAGCCGCGTCGCGACGACATTTCATTTTCGCATTTGGATATTTATCTCAACGCTTGCAGCAGCACCAGCAGTGACGACCTCTGAGGCAAAAGCTCGCGTGCTTTTTTAAGCTCCAATGCAGCTGCGCGGGAACTGGAAAAACTGATCGCTCGAAAGAGGTATACACACACACATACGCCGACAGCTCTCCTGCTATACATTCCCCTCTCTATGATGAATGGCTTCGGCGCCTTTTTTTCCTCTTCCTCTTTCTTCTTACAGCCAAGGCATCATCATTCATACGTCGATACGCGATAAAAGTTTTCCGCGGGGCTGGGAATTACGCGTTTTTTTTCTTCTTCTTCTTCTTCATATATACGTGTGTGTGTATGTAATATACGCGTATTTCGTGTCTATGGGTATATAATAGGTATAACTGACGATATATAGAACCGACAAATATGAAATGAAGCGCGTGAGATACGGGCCAATTGCGCAACTAAATTGTTGAATACGCGATCAAAATCGAGGCTATATATACACAGCAGCAGCTTCCCGCAAATCCCTGTGTACAGATAGAGAGCGAATGCAACTCTCGGACCTACTTTGACTTTGCAATCTATAGTCAATCTCTCTCTCTCTGTATGTATATACGTGCGCGCCTGTAATCTACCCTGAGAGTGGGTGCGACAGGAGGAAACTGCTCTCTGCAAATTTCTCTCCGGTAAATCATTGCAGTGTCCCTCGCTATATTGTATATACACTATATATACAGAGCCGATCCTCCTTTGCTATATATGTGTGTGTATATAGCAGCCACTCGGTCAATCGGATTATTCACGCTCGCCCGGCTAAAGCTTGACACCGGCCACTTCTCGCTCTGATGCCTGTTTATCCTATCCCTTTTTTCCCTTCTTACCCACTAATTGCAAAGAAAAGCTTCATTATCCAATCTCCACTATATATGTATAACATACATAACCTGTATATAGTATACATTACACTCGATCGATACAAGAGCGCTGGTGGAACGACCACACAGTTATAGCCGGGAAATGAAAACAAAAAAAAAAATAGCGGAAATCACAAAGCCGCGAACGATATATATGTATATACAGGTATTGGTCGACGAGACAAAGACCGCTAACTTGGTGGTACGGCCTTTACTCGTTATAACGTGCGGAACGAAGTGGTGCTGCTGCGCTGCTGTGGCAACGAGATTAACTCGACTGCAACGGGACTCGTTCAAAAATGCCGCTGCTGACGCCGATTCCATTCGCTTCTCGAGAGATTGCTGCGATTTTTTTTTCTTTTCGAGGAGAGAATCGATACGTCCGCCGGTGTATATACGGGCTGTAACTTTTATACGGTCAGGATTCGTTATGCGGAGGTATAATAGGGCTTGCTATACTTTTTTATTTTATTTTTTAGTCCTCGGCTGAATTCGCGGGTTCGACTTATTTTAAAGAGCCGAGAGAGTGTATATACCTATAGAGGAGCTTTCGTGAATTCTAAAGCTTCTGTTTTAGACTCGAATTTCCGACGTAATTCGCGGCTCTTCGAAAAATATTCCAGTTAAAATTTCCGCGACGATGATGAGGTTACAATCTATTTCACAATCTATAAAAATAGAGAATATAATATTACATCAGATACGAAAAATGACAGAGCAAAAAGCTTCGCGCACGCGCATCTTTTAATTAAAAAAAAAGTCCAAGCACACGTCGTCCTGGAAAACCTCTCCACACACACATATATACGTGTATATATAGGCAAAGCGGAAAAGGAGACAAAAGCAGCGACGCGATATATACGTATAGGAAAAGGGTTGGGCCGCGCGCGTATATACGCCAGATAGATAATACGCGATATCTCTCTTTTTCTCTGGACTTTCGCGAAGCTCTATTTGAAATATTACACGCTCCAGCTCTCTTTTTACAGGCGCTCGGCGCGCGCGGAAGAGACAGAAAAATTCAGAGCCTGCTAGCCTCTCTCGCGAGTTGATAAGAAAAGCCCTTCGAAAACTTTTCTCTCTCGCTCCCCCGTTTATCATGTATCGCACAGGGTGTCGCGTGACCTTTTGATTTTCACGCTCGAGACTCTTTTCCTATATTACTATATGGTATACACAGTATCTACAGCCGACTTTTTCCCCTCAAGAATATCGAAAATGAATGCTCTCAAAGAAAAGGATTTATATTTCAAAGTATAATATACAGTATCATGCAGCAGCAGCAGCAGCGACGAGTCGTCAGCGAAAATAATCTCTCCCGCGACCCGTATATATACACACACTCTCTCTTGGAACGTCCTATAAATTCGCCTTTATCCGCAATTTCTCGATCGAACCTATATGCAACGCTCACGGCACTGATATGAAAACGTGTATGTGCACCTAAGTGAAATACATTGTGAGCCGATCGATAGGTGTACACACACACATACATACAAATTTCACACTCGAAGAGAGCGTGGGCTGACAAAAAAAAAAAAAACATCTGAACAATAGTGGCCAAAGAGACAATGTCTCGTAGCAAGGCATTGTCGCGTTCTCGCGCTTAATTCAGCATTTAGGCGACGGGCACGTTTGCCTCTGCTGACAATCGGCCTTATTAACATTGTTTGCAGCGGCTGCTGCTGCTGCGCCGGACGTCCGAGAGCCCGTCATCTGCAGCGCATTAATGCTTCTCTATATATACTATATACACGCAACATAGAAAAATACTACATATAGGTACACAATGTCGGCTAAACTCGTTGCCATGTGGACACATGTGTAGCGCGTGGGATTTAACGGTTGCGTTAAAACTTTTACGAGCCCTATCTCTTTTGAGGCTTCCTCGTAAAGCTCATCACATCATGCATATATAGGTATATATATCGTTTGTAATGTAAAATCCGATGCGCAAAGTCGATGCAGGAAAAATTGTTGGATAAATGAAGAAGCGACAGCAGCAGCCGTCGGGTGCATATATAACGGGTCGCGCCAGTGCCGCTAATGGCGATGGGCCGAGACCGCGACGAGAGAGAGAGAGAGAGCAGAAGATATTTTCGGTATACATACTGACACGCCGGCATTCGAACGGACAGCAGTTTGCGCGCCCGCGTATATAAGGCTTGGGTAAGCAAACTCTATATATCTCGTCTTCTGTACTGTACTGATGCGCTGTATGCTAGATTGACGTGTAAAAGCTAATTTTGGAACTTTCTATAATAATCGACGATATACTATTCTTTCGTATACACATGTAAAATTTCCAATTATGATCCAGTTCTCTCTCTCTCTCTCTCTCTCTCTCTCTCTCTCTCTCTCTCTCTCTCTCTCGAGAGAGAGAGAGAGAGAGAGAGAGAGAGAGAGAGAGAGTTTATATTTTATATTGCGCAACCATATGCAGAAGTCTCTCTCTATTTTCGGTGATTCTGTTGGCTTTGTAATTGCATATAGACGGAGAGAGAGGGATGATAGAGACGCAATATTTTAAGACGAGAGAGAACGATGATCCGAAAACATAACTGTATATATATAATAATAGGGGAGATACACGTTGGGCAAAGCTAATGTTGAGTTACGGCGGTGAAGAGTAGAATGAAGAAAAATGCGAAAGAAAGGATAGAGAGATTATTAGTATTCCGGGAGTGTCTCTCTCAAGCGATTCTATATAGCGATGCGAGAGGTTTTTTTTTCTTTTTGAAAAGTTGCCGCGCTTTCGGTGACATAAGCATCGAGTGGACTGACAAAAAGAGGCTTGATAGGATAGAAAATGAAGTGGTATCGAAATTAAATGTTGTTGATAGAGATTGTTTAAACGATGAGAACATCATTCTGAATGACTTTTACTGTGCATTGACCGGTAAGAGGATGCTATAAGAAAAATTAACTCTTTTTTCTACAAAATTTTTCTCATAAAGTATGAGCATTGTTTTGTTTTCTCTCTAAACAATAGTCTATTTAGAACAATACATAAAAAGAAATACATCCTAATACAAAACCATAAAGATTCTCTTAACCATACTTTTTCTCTGCCAATAAAAGATCGACATTTTAGATCTCTTATAAGATCGAAATCTTTTGCCTCCCTTTAGTGCTTTCTATTAACTCGCGTTCTCAATTAATATCACGCATCAAGTTCTAACTGCGTCTCATCAGAATGTCGCGCCTCTTACATCGAAACGTCTCTTCCTTCGCAATAAAGCAAATCACTCAAAAGCAAAATTCAATTCCCCACAACCAATAATCACACTCGAAATAAAACGTCGCATATCCTATAATTTTTAATACCCCCAACAACGATCTTCAAACAGCGATAATTTCTCTCCTCCTAGAAACATCGCAATCTCTCCTCCGCAACTCACGCAAGCAAGACGTTCAATTAGCGGCACAAAAGCTCCTCTATATATCCTATCGTACTTTATACTCTCTCGAGGAAAAGAAAAATGAAAGAGCTGCTGCACATCAGTATAGGCGTACGAGAAAGAGAGAGCGCATCCAGTTGCCGGCGGCGGCGGCCAACGACCCAAGAACCGGCGAGTCGCTCGTCGAATCGGAAATCAGACGATCGCGACACTGACCTTGACTGGAGAGTCACGCAGTAGCAGCAAAAACGACTTAGCTTTACAACGACTCACTCTCCCGTCTCTAATTATTCGCCTCTGTGAAGCTGAGAGAGAGGACTTTACGTTCGGCTTCGATGAATTCGTACCGGTTCTTTCCCCTCTTTTTTTTTATTTTATTTTGTTTTAGAGATGAAAACGCAGTGAATGTGGAGTAGACTCTGAGCGATATATAACTCTCGAGAAATTTGTAGCTAGAGCTCTCGGCTGCTATACTTGCGGATTTTAATGAGAGTTTGAGAGCGCTTTCTAGTGGCTGAGGAAAAAGATTTTTTTTTTTTTTTTTTCGTTGGTTATATGTTTGAGAAGGGCATATTTTCCGAGATAGGGCTGCTGATGCCGTGTTTTTTACTGCAGGACTCTTATCTTCATTCATTAACGTTTATAGTTTGTGGTGATGCATGATATTGGTGGTGATAGACGTATCTTGAAAATAAATTGGTTTTCGCATATTAGGATCAAAAACAAGTTGAAAAACGTTAGCCTGACTTCCGGGTGATCGTTAAATTTTCATCGCGTTTCAACTGGTTTGGAAAACTGGCACGAGAGAAGAATGATTATTTGATTAGAGATATCCGTTAATTTTACACGACAAAAACGTTTCCTCCTGCCGTGCGATTCTCCAAATTTAGATAAACTATAAAATTGACCTCTTTTGAATTATCGAACGCGCGATAAAACAACTTTAACGGGTTACAATTCGAAACACAGACTAAAATAAAATACTGTTATCCCTTCATAGTACAAGCAAAGCTCTTCCCAAAAAAAAATTCAACACAGCGATCTACATCGCACATGTTTGCAATATGCGCGTGTAAAAAAAAAGCTCTCGCTCGTGCTGAATGAAAACGTATCGCTTTTAATGCGCTGCAGTCATTAGTCAAAGAAAGAGTCTCTCAAAAGAGGAGACAAAAGCTAATAATACGAGCAGCGAGTCTCAAGGCGACGTTGCTCATTTTCTCAGCGACTACCTAATTGTTCCAATTTTTCCTCCCTCCTTTCAATTTTCCCGCGCGGAATATTGAGTTTTCCTTTCTCTTTTTTTTCACACGGATATATAAGCACGCACACAGGGATCAGCCTTTAATACACTGCGATTGGATTTTTCAATCGCATACGAATTTGCATACCAAGCCGCTAATTAAACCTGCCGCTGCAGACCGTCGATTGTTTTTCTTGGCCATATAGTGCAGCGAAAAATAGTTATATTTAGTCGCGATTGTCTGTAGATAAAAAGAAATTTAGGTTCGTAGTTCACTGCCTATCGCAAACGATAACTTTTTTTTTGTTCTATTCTCTCTATAGCTATATATACGTTTCGAGCGTCGAGGGAGAAAATTCGCGCGCGCGACGAATCTGTATCGATTAACGGCCTGGAAATTCCTTTTCCCACAGCACAGTGCAGCAGCACACGCGCCATATGTCGTGTATAAATGTGTGTGCGCGCGCGTTCGAAATCCCACGACGCGATCGAGTGAAAGATGAAATTACTGTATATACATATATATGTATTTCGAAAGTGGCTTTTAATCCAATACACTGGATACATATTGTGTAACGATAAAGTCGCAATGTGAACGTGTGTAATAAAGCTTACAGGCGAAAATTCCAAGGAACCCTCAACACCGCCAATAAAAACACAACAATAATATACGGAAAACAATCGCCTCCTCTTCTGTGTAGAGATAAGTATTCACCGGCAGCGAAAAGAAAACAGTCGCTCGCGCGCAACGCGGAAGCAATACATACCGCCCTCCCCTCCCCCCAGAAAACAGAGCGAGAGAGAGAGAGAAAAAAAGGCTTCGGTCGTTATTAAACGAGGCAAGGTGCAATCGATAGCTTCCGGCTGTGCGTGTGCGCGCGACAATACTACGTAATCTTCGCAGCGTCGTCCGCCGGGGTCTTTGGCCCCCAGCAGACACGCTATGATGGATAACTCTCTGTTTTTCCCTCCGAGGCCCTTTCCCTCGAGCAACATAATTTTCCGAGAATAAAGCTACCCTTTTTCTCTCTCTCTCTCACTATATAGGTATATACAGATACACGCATAGGTTTACGTAAGCGGAGAGCGATCGGAAAAGCGGCTTCCCCGAAAAATCGGAGGGAGAGAACACAGAGAGAAGTTAGTATATAAGTGTATAGTATGGAGCGCGTGGCGCGTCCGTCGGCGTTCATGAAATAATCAATATACTTCGCGGTGAAGCGAGCGAGCCTTCACCTCTCTCTCTCTGCTGTTGCTGCTTCTCCATCGAGCATACCCTCCCCCCCTGCAGAGAAAGAGAGTGAGAGAGCGAATAGATAACAGGTTGTCGCGAAAGCAAGTCGCGCGCGCCGCGAAGAAAGCCACTACATGGCTCTCTCTCTCTCTTCCCCCTTCCCCGCGTCCTTATCTGCTGCTGCTCGTCCGGGAGAGAGAGAGCCGGTCGTATACAGAGCCGGCGTATTATACACATACACGCGCGAAAAACGAGCAAAGCGAGAGAGCGCGTCTCTTATCGGAACACAAAGCACACGGAGGAGGTATGCACGTATATATACCCGAGAGAGAGAGAGAGAGAGTTGTGGCTTTTTGCCGGTGCTCTTCCTAGCTCTCCGTCTCTCTTTGTTTGGCTCGTCGATAAAAGTGCACGAGAATATAGGTATAGGTATATAGGAAGGGACGTATAGTCTCGCGAGTGTGAGAGAGACAGAGAGAAGCGAAATTAAAGGTTATAGTGAGAGAGCGAGACTTACCCTGTGGCCAGACTCCTCGAGCCTCTGCCTCTTGGAATGAGGGCCATCTCCGTTGAAGGCCATCTCCTCGCTCGTGATGCCGGACAGCTTGCTCTCGAGTCTCTCCTCTCAACTGCACTGCTACTGCTATCCCTTTCTCACACAGCCCTGCTGCTATATACTGCTCTCCCTCTCTCTCTCTCGCTTTCAGGTAGTAGCCTGCTGGTAGTAGTATACTCTGCTCCGACACTCTCGGGGTGTGCAGTGATCCCACTCCTTTTCCGTGGACGCGGCGACTCTCAGCTGCACAAAACAGAACCCGGACACGCGAACGACTCCGAAAGAGTGAGAGAGAAAAAAACACTGCCACCGACGACGACGACGACGACGACAACGACGACGACTACTCTACGAGAGCATGTGCAGCTTGCGAGCGAGTCGAGCTATGCTCCTGCTGCGTGCACGCTTCCACCACAGTCGGACACTGAGTGCTGCCGAGTCTATGCATACAGCTACGCGAGTCAGACAGAGAGAGAAGCTCGCGCATCGCTATTCGTCGGGCGGCGGCGCCAGAACCAACATGGCCTCAGCTGCCTACTGCTTACCGCGACCGCAGCGACACCTTGTCTCTCATATCATTGGCCGGCAACGCTTGGATCCTTACGTCCCTATTGGACGCCCGCACCAATCAATCGCACCCCCTGCGATGATGCTAGCTAGACTAGCGCCCGCGCGTGAGTCGCTATTTTCTATCTTTCTTTTTTTTCTCTCGTGTGTTTTGGCTAGGTGTAGCGATCTATATAGCTATGCATACAACACGCGATGCTGTGGTCAGGGATAACTTTCTCTGATGGTCGGTGTGATTTGTTTGGATCGAAGAGTTACGGTATAACTCGCGTGGTATTTTGGTTCAGACTCGTAAATTTGTGTATGTACTATTTGGCTGGGATACTCGGCTTCTCATTTTCGATCGGAAATACAATTAGCAAAGACGTTTGAAATAGGGCTGCTTTGGCGCGCCGAGCGCAAGGCGCGTTTTCAAGAATCTCGGCGACTGGCTCGCGCCCGGACCTGCTCTTCTCGAATGCTACTAGCTATCCTGATTTACAACGAAAATAAAAAACGAATAAAATAATTACACAGCGTCTGTTACCTCCCCCTAAAAGGTATTGTGTTGTATGTACACATACTATACCTACACAGTATATATATATTACATGCACCATCGCGTGTGTGGAGAGATAAACAATCGACGAAAAAGAAGATTCTCGTGCGCGCGCATGTATATAGCTATATATGTATACAACATCGTGAAAGTATACGCAATAATCTGCCATCTCTCTCGCTCTCGTAGAGTCTCGTATAGTAGCATCAGGAAGGAGCCAGCCAGAGCGTGTATAGTGAATCCCGTATACTGCGTGTGTTCACGTGCTACAACGCACACAGTCATACGCAGCAGAGCAAGCAGCAGCGACGCTGATTGTTCGGGAAGCTACATCAGAGCTCAACTCGCCTTCTTCCTCCTCTTTGTTGTGCGTTTTCACTTATATACTACTGCGATGAGAGCAGTGAGCAGTGCTTATCTTGCTCGTTGTTGCCCAGCTGATACCTGATTGTGCATCTTTGCAAGCCAACACGTCGCTAGTTACGTTCGAGGTTTTGAGGGGCTTCGTGTGCTCGGTTCTGTTTTGGAGTTTCGAGAAAGACAGAGAAAAAGAGAACTCGCACAAGATGAGGGAGGAAGGCTACAGGCTGCGCCTTATCCAGCTTCCTGACATTGTTTTGGAGGGAATTCTGTCTAATCTCACGTATGATGAAATCGCCAAAAACAGAGTTGTAAGAGACCTTTACTGTTTACGTATACTTTCTAGATCTTTTCGCTATATGCCCATAGTCGTCTTTTCGAGCGAAAGCTATTATTATTGTTGCTCTTTTCTTTGTCGCGTGTATTTTGAGCTTTCATTAGCGTTGAGAAATAATTATATAAGTTATTGACAGAAATTAACTTTCTGGAACGGGTCACGCGATTGCTTTCTAGTCTCTTCCTTGTTTATTTTTAATTTGGATAGCCAATACTTATATACTGTTCCTTCGCAGGTTTGTAAAACGTTCGATAACATATGCAAAAAGTTGCTCAACAGAGGGTTTAACCTGATGGAAAAGTATCATGGGCAATGTCTGAAAGCAGTCAAGTGTCAGTTGCCTCGCAGAGAATCGGAAAGAAGAAGCCATCCTCTTGCTCGACATTGCGATATATTGACGGCTATAGAAACAAGAATCTCTATGCTGTCGATGACATTCACAAAATATGTTGATTTGAATCTCTGTTGTTTTATACCTGGAAAGGTAAGTTATTTTGATTGCTTTGATCAGCGTATTTATGAAATGGTAATGATTTGTTGATTTGTTTCAAGGTGATCGATGAAATATTCAGAGTATTACGTCTGATCAGAATCTCAAAAACTCCTCCGCGAACTCCTGAAATACTCCAAGAGCTCAGAGATATAAGCAGCATGGCAATGGAACACTTTGACGAAAAGATCTTACCAGACTTTAAGCATAGTCTTTGCACATCAGTCGTTAGCAATGTGAATTCGTATGATAACCTGATGATAGCTCATCACAGTTCTAGTTCGAAAGGTTCACCACTGCCACACAGTTTAAGTCCAGATAAAATCAACCAGACTTTCAAGAAAATCTACAGCCGTACTAAGAAAAACAAGATGACAGTGCTCTGTGTCAAAGGACAGATAGGCAAAATGAAGTTGAGAATGAACAGACAGTCTTTCCAAATGAGATTACAACACTTAAAGTTACAAGAGCACACGAAAAAAATCGTAGATCAGGATGTTCAATTAGCTGAAATGCGAAAACACTTGGAAGAGTGGGAACAAAAATTAGGAGACCTTACTGCCGAATTAAGTCGAGCCAGAGAAGAATCACAAAAGTCAGATACTCTGGATAGCTGCAAACGAAAAGTTTCAGATGTTTCAAGTCCTAATTTAGAAACTAGTTTACTGAAAACAAAAGAACTTCAAGCAAAAAAGCGAAAATTAATTGTAGAACGAAAATCATCCAGTGATGCTCAAGATGTCAAGTTTAAAAAATTCATGGCTGAACTTCTTTCAGATAGTTCTATTGAAGAATATCCAGCTACTTCGCGATAAATCGTTAGTCTGCATTAATCTAATTTTTAATTCAATTGTTCATAATTTGTGAAGCCATACTCCCAAATTAATTTAAATATTTTTATATTTATGTTGCTCTATTAATTTTGGTCTTATACGGAAAATTTAAGAGTCACAACTTTAAGTACTTTGTTTACATTTAGAGCCAATGGGAATGCATAAACAATCTTCACACATAAGTTATGAAAATAGGACTTATGGGAGAGCTTTGAAAAATGACTGAAATTTTTAATAGTTTAAGATCAATATCAGTAAGCAATGCTTAGTTATGTGATTTCAAAAATTTATACAAGTGAGTTTATATTTATGTAAATAAACATAAACATTTTGTAAAATACATTAACGTCCTACAAATTAGGTCATTAATAGATAGTAAATTCTAATTTCAAGCATATTTTGGTGTAATAAATTTATTCCATTTTTATGGAATAAATTTATCACTCGTCAATACTACAAAATGACATAACAACTTTCTTACTTTGTATTAGCATTAGTTGACTAATCTTTGTTTCCAATTTTAACATATTAATATTTCTTAATTATAAAAGGAAAAAATGGTAGGGACCTAAACAAATTTTGAACTCGTCTGCAAATTTTGTTAAAAAAATATAATATTTAAATTCATTTAGCGTGATTCTAGTGTAACACTTAATTACTCAAAGCTTTTGGTGGATCTTTACCAATTGGCAGTATAATTCTGATACTTACAGAATCAGTAAGAACAATAACATTATTAATTTTATTAATAAAAACAGGTTAATTTAACAATTTATTTCGTCATTGACGTTCACATCGTTAGTTGTTCATTTAAAACAGGATATCGTCATTTAATGTATCAACAACCATGAATCATTTATGGTATTTTTATTAATGTAATTAAAACAACTTGATAGCCACAATTGTTCGACTCATTGTAATCTTCAGAACGAGTTCAATTCATAGTTAATCATTGCGAAGAGATCCCTGTGTAAAACATCACTGTGTATTTAAGTAAAAATAATAAGTATTACATCGCAATAAACTTACTACTTAGTTACACTTTAGTAGTAATTCTCCCCAGTGCTCGAGAAAATTTGTTCCAAGATTAGACGGATGTCTGTCTTGAATTCCTCTACAAAAATAGGAAAATCAATTGTACGTCAAGTATAAAAAAATCGCATGAAAGATCTCACCATTGGTTACTGCAGAATATTCCAGAATAAGCTCGATAATCGATTCATAAGACCGCCTAACGTTGTGAGACTCGCAATTAACTTCGCAAGCTATTTTGATCTCGCTGTTTTCCTCATCCTCCTGCGGCAAAAGTATAACGATAAATTAATCGTCTGAGCAATAAATCAGAGAATAACAATTAACAACTGAATCAACAACAGAATTTATCAAATTTCCGTATACCGCTGATTCATAAGACGTGCACTTTTCCGCAACAGAGTTGGAGCGATCCGATTGAAGAGTTTGCTCGGATAACAGATCCTCGTCTGGTATATTCAAAATCTCGTGATAGATGGACTCGTGCGCGGCATACAAGTGACTCATTTGCCTCTCGTGTAATCTCTTTCTCGATAGCTCCCTGTCGACTTCGGGCAAAACCAAGTTACATACCATATCCGCCACCAGACCCTCTGCCTCTATCTTGTCGGAGCTAAAAATAAACGATAACGCGGGCGATGTTTCTTTTACAATTACATCCGTACTATATGCACAAGTGCAATTAATCAATTCTGCGACTCACTTGGCCGCCAGACGTTTCGTCATGGCATCAGTTTTGTCGGCCAGATCGACTACGTATTTCTTGGCTTCCGATTCCGAGAGCCACTCGATACCTTCTCTGACGATGTCTTCTAAATACGTCTCCACAGATTCCTGGTTGACTTTTAGGATGTGTCGGAAAATTTCGTCCAACTCCTGACGTTGATTTAGCTCGAGCTGTTCTCTACTGGCTTCAGCAATTTCCCTCTTGACTCGTTCTCGTTCGGCCAGTAACGACAGCGCGTGAGCTTTTTTCTCGCCTTGCAGCCTCGTCAATTCCTTCGATGAACATAAATAAATTCATTCAACTGCCGATTCCGGGACATTGAAATAACGAATATGTTCTTACGTCAGTCAAGAAAGTTAGCACAACTGAAATAGTTTTGCCCTCTAGAGCTTCCATTATTTCAGTTACTCTCTGCTCTTGTAGGATTTTCCGCTCCTCGTCTTGCTCCAAAAGTTTTATGCGCGATGTTTCATTCAAATCCTTCGAGTGTTCTTCCAGCGCTCGTACCACTTGCAATTCTTCGATTAATTCTCGATAGCGATTCCTTCCTTCCAAAATCTACGATCATTCGAAGCAGTTATTTAAAACTTTGTCGGATTTATAAATCCTAAAGTGGATTGAGAGTTTATTTTAAAAGTAAAGTAGCTTCTCATTTAAATCACCGAATACAAGTAATCAATCAAGTATTCTTTTTGTTTTAAACGAGACAAAAATAAAAAATATATCGCTACAATTATTCGAAACGGAATACGAACGCCTCGTTTCATTTCATTCAACACTTTAAGGAGAAACTCCTGTAAATTAAATCACCTTGCACTGCACAGCTCTACCCTCGACGATTCGCTGCAGCAAATTGCACGACTGCTCTACATCATCTTTGAGCAAGCCGTCGCTATCCGGTGATCTACGAGGCGTAGGCGGGAGCGACGGGATTTTCTCCTTACGCTTGAACAGGCTACAGTTCTCCGTCAGCTCGATATTGGCTTTGATGGATTCGACGTTCTGGCACAGTTCAAGTAATTTCATCTCGTTTCTCTTATGCCTTCGCGAGCAGATTCGCATCGGGGACTTGGCTGCGCTGTAGCGGGGCTTCCTCGTCGATAGTAGCCAATTAGGAAGTACCTCGTCTTTCGCGGAATCTGAGAATGATGAAAATTGCGATAATTTTAGTTGATGTTTTTATTATTGTATTGATTGATATACGAAAGCGCAAGTAGTACATGTCTGTGTTAGCTCATACCTCGACGTTATGAAACTATGTAATAAGATTCTTTTTGGTTTTAATGAAGACCTATACACAATAAGAAAGAAAGTCTCATTTCTACCGCAATATAGAAAAGCTGCGATTTAAGACCTGGTATTAAATGTGTGCTCGTCGCGATATAACAGAATGAAAGATTATACGTTGGCATTGTGACATTGTGATCGCGTGAGTATACTCAAGCTTAGATAATATGAAATTCTAGTTAATGTTTACTAAATAAAAAAATAATCGATTTTTTAAAAATTGTGAAAAAATCGATGTCTGACCAAATTTACTCGTATCTACTTGAACCACTTTTATATAGCCAAGCAATAAACACTGTGACTTTTATAGTAGCGGATTTTTAGGCATATAAGGCAGGTAATTAAAAAGTGTTTACCATTGAAAGTAATTTCTTCGTCGCAGAAATTATTCTGCAAAATCTGCGAGCATCCATACCGCGGTTTAAGATCATTAAAATCCAGTTCTCGATTAGCATGAAATTTAACGATATCACGTTTCTCGTGCTTAGATCTGACGGTCCTGTGCTTGTTCGCAAGCTTGCGCAATTCTCGTGAAAATTTGTTTCTGATATTCTCCAATTCCCTCTGTTTACGTCTGCCCAATCTCTCGTCCAGCTGTTTGAATCTACCCTCAGCTTTCCTCTTCTTCTCGTCGTCTTTGGACTGCATAAGTTGCTCCTCCAATTCCATTCTCAGGTTCATTATAAATTGTATTTCCTTTACAAACAATAATCGCATTACATATTTTGAATAATTTCAATAAAGTACATTATAGTCTTATGACTCACAGCTTCTCTAAAGGCCCACTCATCGGCCTCTAGTGCAGTTATGAGAGCAGATCGCGTTTTGATATTGGCCGGAGTGTCCATCGGAGGTAGGACCTCCTCCCAAGCTTTCTTCTTTCTCATTCGGTTGATGATGTCGATCTCGTGGACTCCAGCAGGCAGCCCGTTGCCCCAAGTAAAATGTGCGAGCGTTAGCACCTCCGGATCTTGTCCTAATAATGCAACAATTTTACATATGGTATTTTATGAAGCTTAAAAAAAAATCACGCAGCATTGCAAGCTCACCTTCTGGAACTCTGTACTTTGGTTCCCATGGTAAGGTCTGACATTCGCTTTCGCGGTAGTCAGTCTGGGTGGATTTGTTTTTGAAATGCTCGCCCTGAAGATGACCGTAATATTGGCTGTGGAGATGCTTTACTGCACTTCCCAAGACACTACTCTCCAGGTGACTGGATATCCGATTGCTTGAAATCTTGTTCTCCGTGGCGTACGACGACTTGCGGGACTTGTAATTGGCCGAGGAATTCGGACTCTCCCGGTATCCCAGGTGAAAGTTTTGTACTGTGGATTTTTAGTTCGAAAAAATGAAAAAATTGTAGTTGGAGTTATTGATTCTAATTAATACGTACTCTGTACACATGCTATCGAGCGAGTCATTTTGCTGAGGTGATTTTCTCGATGCCCTTACGGATTGAATTTTGAATTTATGGAGTTAGAACTATTATTTATGATATTGAGGAAATAAGTGCGATTGATTGCGCTCATTTTGAATCAGCGAGTTACGTTGCCGAATACCAGCATCGCGTTGGTTAGGTGATATCTATTGTTTACGTTGCACAGTTTTGATTCCGATCAATTAAAACAGCTGTTTTTTAAAACAATTGATAATCGAATTTAGGTAAAATAAGGTAAGCAAATGATAAAGCTCAAAAGCAAAGAAACACAAACACTGAAATGATTTCAGTTATCAACTCCATAATAAAAGTGCCTCACTATACATAGTGTTATTGATCAAACATCTGTGTAGTTACATTGTTAGATATTGTTGGATGCACATTATATAAAACATAAAAGAAAGAAACAAGGCCATATCTCACAAGTTTTCGGTATTTATTGTTTGTACATTTCGGATTGTTTTTGTATCTGTTTGATTTTACAAACTTCCAAATCGATCAACATCAAACGGACAGACTTTATTATAAATTCTTAACCCTTTGCAAAACGGTAAACCATGGTAATCGCTAGATTTTCATCGCTTCAAGTCTTATTTGCGTCTTTTATCTTGAGACGCTGATTTCGAGATATTAGTCATATTGAAAATACATTCTCAACAAAATTCATAATGGGATACTGTAAAGACAAAGGGTTAACGTTTGAACAAAAATCTATATTTTTATACTTTCCACAGCTTTGTGTTATACTTTTTTTTATATATACTCGACAATATATAATAATACTTCTTTATAACCAAGGTGAAACATCCATCATGTCCTACTTTATGTTTCTCATCGTTTATAAAATTTAGTTATAGGCAGCACCATTCGCATTAAGGGAATATAACAAAATTCAGTTGCTCTGTATTCTTGTAGATTGTTGTACTGAAATTAATAGTAAAATTGTCACAAAAATAAGTTAAGACGCTATCAAATTCTGTTAAGTTTAAACGATCATAATATGAAAGAAAATCATTCTTACATAAGCAAAGTTTGTTTCATTCCCTTAAAGTTCACATCTCGCAGGGAACAAATAGCCATATATATTTACTCAAATAATAATACATATAACAAATTCTAATAACAGTGCGTTTGGTGTGCGTTCATACATATAAACCTATACATTCAACGTTTATAAAAATCGATTGATTTTGGCCAGACCTTTATAAAATTTTTCGTTGACCTCACCAATAAGATAGATAGTAATTCTTCATTGAGTCGATATACCCAATAAAATAAATATTTTGCACAGTTAAAAATGACATATAATTTTTTCTCTCAACTTAAATCTTTTTTAAACGCCGCAGTTTCTGAGTCTGATACACAAATGCAATCTACTCATGAATATATCTTTCATTCATTGTCACATGCATGTCATTGTAATAAATAATTTATATCATCCTATGAAATTTTTTATGCTGGAAGAGGCTCAAAATAACCACTTCCAGAAGCTCCCAAGTGTTCTGGCCAACTTTGTTGTTTAGAAATGTCCTTGCACGTCTGGCCTGGGAGCATATCTTCCGGGCAGACGCACTGCAGTTGCATTCTGTATAGTGTCATTTGTCCAAGTGCGATTTTCACATTTTCTTTGTCGGTCGCCTCCTGGTAGCTTTGATAGTTTACTCCTCTGTTACCTAAACAACTAGTAATGATTGCCTCTCGTTCGTCGGATGAAAATTTTTCTTCAGCTTTTTCTTCGGCTTCCCTTATGCACTGCAAGTCTTTTGGTAAAAGAACAAAGGGTGTATTGGAAGCAGGTAACCAGTAAGTTGAAAATACCAAATCTACTGGATTTTTCTTATCGGGTTTCAGTGACGGAAGCAAAATTCCGGTTGGTGGTTGTCTTTGCAATCCAGTTGGTAAATAAGAAACATCCTTATCATCAGCTTCCTTCTTCAGCCGTCTATTAAAAAATCTCGCCATACGGTAATCGAAAGCCATTTTTGATAGAGGATTTTTCTTTCTCATATTCGTATCTCTCTTGTTGACCTTAGATAAACGATGCTTTATTGATTTCGAGTCTTTTTCACTTTCTTTTTGTTTAAGAGCACTCTCATTGTCTTTGATCGAACGCCTTCTTCTGTCGTCAAGAGCTTCGGCGTCCTTAATGTTATCGACGAAGTCGATATCGGGAATATTCATGTAATCGGAACCATCATCAATATTACTGGATCTATTGAATGGTAAGGAAGAGTAATAATTGTTCTGTTTACTTTGTCCATTAGTGTAATCCATACTAGGATCCAATTGATTTTCTACATCATTTGTATCATTATTAATGTATCGGACGTTACTCTTTTCACTCCTCTGAAGCCGAATTTCATTCAACTGTCGAGATGCTATCATTCTTTCTTCGTCGTCATCGTACGTATCATCGTAATTGTCGTCAGTTTGTACATTATCTTTGGACTTATCACTATCCCATTTATCACTTTTCCATCCATCTTCATTCAATTCATCTAGGGCCTTGTTCAAGAAACTTTCACCTGGCTGATCATCTCCCATATTGTCATACTTGATATTCTTGGATCTAGGATAATAGTTATCTGACTCCGCGAATTCATCGTTTTCGACACTTTTATGCCGAGCCTCGTTGTTCTTGCGGTTTTTGAATTTACCCGAGGGGGACCTGTTGGAGACGATTTCGCCATCAGTGTTACTGAACGCAGAATGAGAATTAGCGTAGTCCTCCGCCGCTTTTCTAGGATCAATAGAATTGTTAAACTCTAATCTTCTCCAGTCTTCAGAACGGTATAGAGATATTCCAGGTGGTTCGACATGCTGACTGAAGGCAAACAATGAGGTAACAAGGGTGCTGTTGAATCGTAATTTACAGAGATCGGCGTCAGCGCTAGGAGTTTTGACAAATTCATAAGCGTCTTTCGCCCCTTCTACACCAAGACAGTCTGCTGACCAGTGCAAAAACCAGTCGTTGCCATAGCCATCAACTGTCACGGATAGACCAGACATCTGGGCGCTTAAGCTATCTTCCATTGGTGCTTCCAACAGTGGTTTCCCGGTTTTTCCATCTAATATCGTTGCACTGGTATAGTAGTACACGGGAAATCCTGGACCTATCTGGTGTTTGACCATGAAATCCGGGATCTTATCGTCGTTATAGTAACCAGGAACAGGAATACTGATTACTTCAGAATTAGCTATAGTGAAATTCCAAATTTCTTTGAAAGTTAGGCCGTCGATTGCCATTATAGTTGCATTAGTCATGGCAATAATGATGTCTTCTGTTCCATCTGAATTCACATCTATAATAAGGGGAGGCAACGAAACTCCTTTACCTGCACCATGATAGAGCTCCTGCAATTTCTGAAAATTAAAATCAAATTAACACGTTTACACTAACATATTTAAGATAATGTGTAGCCGTAAATATTGAAAAACTTACAAACTCTCCTTTCAATAGTTTAGAGTGTGGAATGATGAATAAACCCCCATTCTTCTCTTGATCACTAGAAGTCAATACAAAATAAGTTTCACCATCTGGGTGAACAATGATTTGTGGTGCAACAAATAGTTGTTCTTTTCCAGGGAAATCCATACTGTTGATTTTGTTTCCACTTTTGCCAGACACTAGTAAGACTTCCGATTGCGCCCCACCAGCTTGCCAAGTATGCGAAGCTACTATGTCACCAATGCCATCATCATCAACATCAGCTATGTATCTTGCGTCATAGATATCATAAAATCGTTGTTGAGTCAACATGGACAAGTCTCTGTATGGTAATTCCCATATGATGTTTCCATCTTGGCCATTAATTGCGTGAAGGATTCCACCACGTCCAGCAATGATGCAATCCTTTACTTTATCACCAGTCAGATCAAGACCGCAATCCACAGAAAAGATTGCGTGAGCAGTCCAGTGAGTCCAAATAGTTTCTCCAGACTTACCATCCAAAGCCATGACACCTCCTAAACATGGTGCACTTTGATCAAAGTACAGTGCGCATACATATTCAGGAGATTCTGCTTTGTCCAGACCTATCACAAATACATTTTAGTAAGCATAAAGCTTGAAATTTCAAATATTATAGGTACGTGGTTGAAAATTATATGCACACATATATTTAATTACTTCTTCAGCATGAAACATTAACCGTAGAGTTTTTCTTACGCATACATACAATTTTCAGTTATATTACTGGAGTTAGAAACATTTGAAATCAATAAAAGAAACAAAACATAATAACCATTCACCTCATAAAATTGAAATAATGAAACAATACGTAAACCAAAGAAAACTCTGCAAAAAATAGATAAAATTATAAGTTAATTGCATGAAATAAAAAAAGAATACAATAACAGAAAATTCCTTCCAAGAAGATCCATTATCATACCTGTACTAAATCCTACTATTATATCTTCTATGTTATCTCCATTCACATCGTTACTTCTCAATGGAGCCTCAGATGTTAGTTTAGGCAAAGTCCTAGTCCACTGGAGATTAGCATTCAAAGACGTACAAGGAACAACATGTTTTTTCTCAGACACCGCTTGCTTATTAGAAGACACCCAACTTTTGAAAATGTTCATAGGCACAGGGAATCGAGTTATGATAATAATGCACAACCCGATTATGCCCAAAATAATGACGAATCCTATGAGAGTGTAGCAAAATGGTGCAAAAAGGGTTTTGTACGGCAAGTGTGATGTCTCCGAGAAGTGTGTCTTGCATTTTCTCCGTGGAGCCATGAGAGGCCTCTTGACTCCACAGTCATCGTCGATCTTCAAAATGCCATTCTTCCCATCTCGAATGAAAACTTCATCGTCAACATCGCTCAAATCATCATCGTCGAAGCTGTCCCTGACAGCAAGACGAGGCAAGTTTGGATACACCCCAGTCATCTGCAAGAATCATAATCTTTGCATTGAAGGAAAAAAAAATAGTTATCTAATCAATAACTCTCAAGCTCAATAAGCTCAGAACCACATAAAACATTCTCCACACAACAAAACCAAAAATCCTGTATACTCCAATCTTCAAAAGGCAATCAAACACTCTGTTGACATACGTTTTGATGCTACGCCAATAAATAAAACAAACACAACGCCTCCATTGAGCTTTTTTTCTTGGTTAAGTGATTCAGCCAACAAAAGGGTATATATAGACTTACGTTTCCCTATAAACACTACAGCGCGTCGCCACGTATCAAAATTGAAATAATTCCCGTCCGAGTGAATCGATGTTATTCCAAAAATCCATTTGTCAAAACGCACGCACACTCATCTTTGCGCAGCCCACGTAAACGACATGCGAGCCTGTATGCATAGACTTTGATCTATACTAATAAGTATACGACTGGAAGTGCGAAGGAACGAAAGATGTATATTATACATGTATCAGGTGCGCGAAAGATATCGTCCTCTCTCGGCATATCCTACGCCCTAATCTTGAATCGGAGCTTGCGTCCCTGGAACTGCGGTTTAGCCAATGAGATTGTGCGGGGGGTGCACAGGGTGCAGCCTCGAGATGTTAGCCAATCAGCTGATCCGTCGATAGCGACTGGTGCCTAGTTTGAATGTGCAGGTCTTGATGAGAAAGTTCGTGTCATTATGATTACGCTATTATTATTATTAGGTGAGGCTCAATTTTGGGGTTGCTTATTTAGTGGATATAGATAGCAAGATATAAATATAGATATAGAGTTCATGAAAAAAAGAGATATTCATTATTCAGGTTAATGTATAGCGTAATACCTTTATATTTATGTATTAAAATTTTTTGAGACACATCAGTTTAAATGAAATTCAGTATGCTTTGATTTAAAAAATCGTTAAAAAGTTAATATATCATAATATATACATACAGAAAATACAATTGGTTCGATAATAGTTTTGAATGTGTATATTAGTTTTTTCAGTGTAAAAAATGTCAGGAAAGGCTCGAGGAAAAAAAATCGAAGAATGGGCGTCTTCTACATTAGCACAGGGGTGACAAATACTTGTATTTCGCTGCAGTAGAGGTAACATATATATAAAGTGAACGACGATATATGCGGGTATGGCAAACGTCAATGACCCACGACTGTAACAGTGCGTATATATATCTATATATTTGCGTATATATACACCTATATGTGCTGTAGTCCGCGTACATGAACGAGAACGTATATAGATATATTATAATGCTTTTGTTCACGGTACAAAGCGTTTTAATGAATCTGTTCTTCATTGATTTATTTCGGAGTTTCCATTGTTTGTATTTTATTATTATGTGCTTCTCGTTAAAACTGGGGTGTATATTATTATTAATAATTTGAGATAGGTTGCATTGAAGTAAATAAATTCAAATTTCCCTTATTTTTATAATTATTGGCATGTATATAATAATCATGATAGACGCGGTACATACAAGTACATATTATGAATGACTAATGTCTATAGCGATTACCGATGCGCATTATACACTTTGCTCTGATACATGAAGCTCATATATACCACAGCATCAGACGGAAAATTTCGTATAAATAATCTCATTTATAATAAAAAAAAAATCAGAAATAATAACTAATTCACGCGCTCCTCCGAGTAAATTCCCAAGTATATATCCAGCCTCAATCAAATTCTTGCCAAATGAGATGACACTCTCATCTCATATCATATCGGCCGGCAGATCACGCGTTTTTGCTCTCGCGACTAATAACGTTCAATTTTAGCCGACGTCATATATATAACACGATAGCGCGGCCATATATAATATACACACATCCACACACAATCTCCATCCGCCACTACTATACACCTATATATAAGTATATATATCTCTCTCTCTCCTCTCGACGATGATCATTGAATAACAAAGGGCAATTATAAGCAATGTGCGCTCTCTCGCGCGCGTGATAGGGTCGTCGCCGAGAGTGTGTTGTATGTACCACGCAGTATAGTAGTAGGTCGCCGTCGGCCAGCGACGCTGTTATACGATTCGAGAAAAGACGATAAAACGATAGTAGTTATAACCCCCCCTTGCTTATATATCGGCATTTGTGCTTTTCTATAGAATCGCTGCGTTACTAAGACTTGTTTACTTCAATTCACAGCTGGGACGCACACAAGCCCCACACACCGAGATATATTAATCGTTCTTTGTGAATTATAAGTGAGTATACTTACTAATCCTAATTCTTCTTCTTCTTCCTCTTGCGAGTATTAACAAAGTTCGTGTAAATTACGTAACTCTCAGATCAGTGCAACAGGTCAATAAGTGCATCAGTGATCAAAAACAAAAGTAATCCGCACGCGCGGACTATGTGACCGCTGCAGCAGCAGCTGACTTGTGACATCCACACACACGTACGCAGTATCAACAATGCGTCGGGACCTTTCGATCGTCCTGTGCCTGGCGGCGCTGTCGTGTGCTGCCGGCCTCAGCAGGTATGACCTTAGCGTATTTTTTTTTCTCTGTATATATACAACCTGACGCTGACGATTACTGTTTACGTATGTAGGAACAGGGGGTATATCTTCACAGCACCGAAACGACTGATCGCCGGTGAGACGGAGAATGTGTGTCTGTCGCTACACAACCTGGAACCGCCTGTGCACGTGAGCGTCGATCTGCTCGCGACGTCGAGCGCAGCCGGCGCCGTTACGCCAGCTTCTGCTGGTGGGATACTTGTTGAGGACGATATTCTTGGAAGCGTCAAGAACACTCTTAAATCCGGTTGGTGGTCGTTTGAGATATATATATATATATATATATATATATTGGGATGAGTTAGATTTTTTTCTCTTCTATTTCAGAAAAATAGTGTTGATACACTTGTGTGCATACGTTTTTAAATTTTTCGTACTATTTTATAGCTGGAAATACACAATGTATAAATGTGATCTGTCAAAAAGCTGTGTCAGCGAGAAAAAAATCTGAAACGTGCTTATCTTGACCTCTTGAAGAAAAAAAAAATGACCGGATAAACGGAGACTCGAAAGTCACTTGTACTTTATCCCCAAACAGTCCATCTATCTCTTGTATATTATCGTCAAAAGCTAATTTATCGCCGAAACGTGACATAATCCTGATTCATCTTTTAAGATTCTTGAAAATAGTATCAAAACATGTGTGTAATATCACGATGCTCACAGATATCTAAAAATTATCGCAGATCGATCCCCGCATCAGTAGTCGTTCACGCGCAAAAAGGAAGAAAGAGTATATGGATATAGGCAGAAACGAAGAGAAAAAAAAAGAAATAACGACGAAGCAAGCGGCAGCAAATTGAAATTGTGGCCGCTTCCGGCGGGGAGCCGGTGATTGCTCGCGGCACCGTCCCCGCGCAATCGAGCCTTATATACACACTCGACTCTCACTCTCTGTCATCTATATATATATGTATCTACATTGATGTCAATTTTAGCTCGACAAATTCGACGACCGACCTGCCGTTCGGTTACATTTTAAAGTACACTGTACCAACTCTTCTATACTTATTATACTTTATGCGATATCACTGGGTGGTCTACTATGTTATAACAACGAAGAATTAGATGACGGACGATATGTTTATGATAATAATGTAATTTTGCAGGAGTGGAGACGTGCCTTGAGCTGAGGGTGACGAGCAGCACGAAGTATAGTGCGGCGAAGCTGAGACTGAGGCTCAATTTTGACAAACACCCGGAGTACGTTGTCGACACCGAGAAGAAGGTCTTCATCGAACACGATGCTCTTGTCACCTTCGTCGAGACTGATAAGGCTATCTATAAACCCGGCCAGGATGTCAACATCAGGATACTCACGCTTAGACACGACCTTAAACCCTGGATAAAAGCGGTTTGTAATTTTTGTTGTTGTGTCGTATATTTTATATGATTGGATTTGCTACAGCGTTATATTCTTTTTTTTCGCTCGTTACAGGATTACATATAATTGCATTTTATTTTGTATATCACACATTGATCAGTGATAAAATAGTCTCCCAACTGTGCACAAGTATTAATATATACTCGTTGCCACGTGAGTCACTGCACCGCTGAGTGCATTATAATACACACTAAGTATATATACACGAGTGTATAAAAGCCAAGGGCGCAGATCGCTCACGCTTATTATACCACACAGTAGTTCATTCATCCCCGCTATATAAACGCACTATACATCAACTATTATTCTATCTGTGCGATGATGTGCTTTGAACTCCATTAGCTCGAATTGCAAGCATAATATTTATACTCACGAAGAAAAGTCATTTTTCAATTGTCTGATTGTAGATACCCAAAGTTTGGATCGAAAACCCGTCGGAAGTGCGGGTAGCTCAATGGACTAATGTGTCGACGGAGAATGGGATGGCACAGCTGTCGTTTCCGCTCTCGACTGAGCCGAGTTCTGTACGTGTTATATATAATCAATTGTTCAAACCGAAGTTATAAAATATGTATGCGAAATGCAATGTTTTTGTTTTGTAATCATGTAGGGAATATGGAGGATCAAAGTCGAAAAGAACCGGCCGCAACTGGTGCATACTTCGACGTTCGAAGTGAGGAAGTACGTTCTTCCACGATTTCAAGTAACCATCGGGGCTCCGAGTTACATTCTTGCGGACGCTCATAACGCTACTTGGAAAGTGTGCGTTAGGTGAGTTATTGTTTTTTTTCCTTTACGATCTTCTAATTCTTTATAAGTAAGAGCCCTAAATCTAAATCAATATGTTGTCGATTACAGATACAGCTATGGCGAGCCTGTGAAGGGAAAGCTCCTGCTGAGCTTGCGGCCGCAGACGCCAATCTGGAAACGCAAGCAGACCGTTGCTGATATTAATTACGAAGAAACTGTAAGAATAAATAATCGCAACTGTTAATAAATCCATTAAAACAAATTTTAAACTAACTATAAATCTAATAACTAGCTGGATGCCAAGTCGGATGGCTGCATGAACTACACGGTGAGTGCCCAGGTTCTGGGTCTCCCGCACTGGAAGGTTGCGCCAAATAACGTTGTACTGCTGGCAAATTTCACCGAGGCCAAGAGCGGTGTCGTCGAAACTGCCACCAGTCGTACCCTCGTCATGCACCAGCCACTGAAGCTCGAGTTCTCGCCGCATACACTCAAGTATTTCAAATCTGGACTACCGTATCACGGAAAGGTATATAGCTCCTACAACCCTTTTATCTGAATATGTTTATTGTAATACAAGAGCAGATTTCATTCCAGTAGTAAATATTTACACTCGTGTTCGATTTTTCATTATTTGATGAAAAGCCGTATAATTTACCTTTTTTTTCTTGAATAATAACAGTATAACAAAGAGGAATATAATTTAAGAAAGGAACGTTTTGCAGCTACGAGTATTACGAGCGGATGCTTCGAGCCCGGCTCCGAATGAAAAGATCCAAGTGTGTCTGAGGATCCGTCGCAAGGACGAGTGGCAGCGCTCGGTCGTCGAGTGTCGCAACTTTACTTCTTCTAACGCCGACGGTTTTCTAGACTTTATTGTGCCTCCGCAAAATAAGAATATCGTGCTTTTGAGCTTTGTCGCAACAGCAGTCAACTATCCCACCAAGTACTATTCACCTGACAAACGTTGGAGGGTGAGTTAAATTAAAATTTTAGCGTTTTTAAGCTTTTATTATTAAATATTGCTATTTAGAATATCAATATATACTGATCAAGAAAGTCGGTCAAAAATGATGATACATCTTAGTATCTTGTTGGGAAAACCACCAATATTTTTCCCTGATGTTTATTATTGTTGCTTCGATAAATATGAATAACTATAATTTCATGATAAGCATTTATATAATCGATAGTCGTAATATCATAACACAAATAATTGTTTGGGTCTAGGTATTCGTAGATCAACCATCCGCATACATCGACGTAGAACCTTGGTACTCTCCGTCATCAAGCTATCTTTCTGTGACACGAGGTTCGCAACCCTTAGTCTGTGGCGAAAAATACTCATTCAACGTAATGTACACAAGCGGTACCAGCAGTACCATCAATGCCACCAATCTTAGTCCCGACGACTCCGAACCCATAAGCTTCCACTACTCGATCAACTCTAAGGGCGACCTCTTGGTCTTCGGCCACGTCAAGTACAAGCCACGTAAGGACACACTCCTCGACTACTCCGAGTTCCAGCACGTGCTCGGTGCCGGGGTGGGTAACCAACCCAATCCATCAGTGCACCGTTTCCCCCTGAGCGTCAAGATAACGGCGAGTATGGCACCTGTCTCAGAGTTGCTGCTGTACTACGTGCGCCCGGATGGTGAGGTCGTCACCGCGAGCCATACCATCGAGGTCGGCCACTGCTTTGAGAACAAGGTCAAGACTGCCTGGCAGCAGGAAAAACAGAATCCCGGCTCGCTCGCGAAATTCCATGTCGAGGCAGCGCCACTATCTCTTTGCGGCATCTCCGCCGTCGACAAGTCCACCAGGTTCCTCGCACAGTCGCAACCTACGTCGGGCGAAGGTGGCAGTGCCGCTTCCGCTGGATCGAACCTGTTAGAGCCCGAGGCAACGTTTGCTAGATTGAAACCCTTCCATTTACCACCTGAGACCATGCCCCTGCAGAGCACCTGGGCACACTGCGACAGTAATTACGATTTTTCAAACTGACATGCTCGTAATTTTGGATGTTTGAAGGCTGTGCTTTAAAATTATATGATTGGTTTCTTTCGTAGAGTCCCAAGGAGCAGAAGATAGTAATAGTGAAGAAGGGCCTATGGAAGAGATTGACCACTTGCCGAAACCAGCCGCGCGAAACAAGAGACACTCCGTAACGTACAATGTTGCGGCTAACTACGTTGACGCAATACAAGCTTTTGATGTGCGTAAATATTTATATTCTTCAAATACGCAAAAATAAAAAATAAATAATTATTATTTAAAAAGAAATAATATTAATTTAGGATTTTGGAACGATAGTGATAAGTGATTTGATTTTGGAGTCTCGACCTTGTCCTCCTTGGCGCTCGAGTTTCGGACGCGTGCCACTGGGACCTTCATCCGAGGAAATCGACGAGCCTGGTAAATAATCAAAATACACTCAAAACTTTCAAGTAATTCGATTAATTTTTTATTTCATTCTTCAACTTTAATCTTATTTCTGCAGACAGAATGTTGAAGGCTGTGAAAGCAATGCCTCTGGCTTTCCAGTTCGGCACCCCTGGAATTCCAGGTCCCGAAGCATCACCAATGGGTCAAGACATGAATTATGTTGATCCTACATCACTCGAATCGCAGGCCGCCACTATCGTCCGATCCTATTTCCCGGAAACTTGGATATGGCAACTTGTTCCTACTGGGTAATATACTATATTATAAGGAGAAACTAAATTATTGCACGAAGACACTAAATAGTTCAGTAGATAAACATTGAGTATGGTCAGACATGATTTATATTTTTCTTTTGTTTTAGATCTAAATGTGTCTAAATTGTTTTTAAATATCAGATCTAACATTTTCGATCAACACTATTAATACTACTTTACATATTTAATAACTATCATTTGTCACACTCGTCTAAAATCGCAGAAAGGACGGCCGAGCAACGATCGAGCGTCAGCTGCCAGACTCGATAACCGACTGGATTGGCAACACGGTCTGCATCTCCTCAAAGAGTGGCTTGGGTATCGGCAATCCTGTGCAGATCACCGCATTCCAGCCGTTCTTCCTCGATTACAGCCTACCCTACAGCGTCAAGCGAGGCGAGCAGCTGCGCCTCAAGGTATCGCTCTTCAATTACATGCAGCACAGTCTGCCGGTGCTGATCAAGCTGTTAGATCACGAAGGTCTCGACCTCGGATTCAATAGCTCGTCCGAGGCTTCCTACTGTCTCGGACCCAGAGATAGTATTGTCCACGAGTTTCCACTACTGCCGAGACAACTCGGCGAGATAAACGTCACCGTCGCTGCGGAAGTCGACAAAGAACGCGCCGAAGTTTGCGGAGCTCCGACGCCGCTACCCAATAATAGGCGAGTTTTTCATGGGTTATTAAAAAACGAGTATACTTACGTGTAAAAAAAAAAGAAATCTAATGAAATTGCACGCCGTATTAGGGACGAAATAATCAAGCCAGTGCTAGTAAAGGCTGAAGGCTTCCCAGTGGAAATAAGCAGATCGTCGTTCCTGTGTCCCCGGGACTTCAGTGACGACTCGTCGCTGGTCTGGGAGTTAGAGCTGCCAAGACCCGAGGATGAGCAGGTGGTCGAGGGTAGCATCTCCGCTCACGTCTCGCTTATCGGTGACGTGCTTGGACCCGCTCTCGAGAATCTCGAACAACTGGTCAGACTACCCATGGGTTGCGGAGAGCAGAACATGATACTTTTCGTACCTAACATCCACGCGATCGCCTATCTCGATGCCATTAACAGGCAGACGGGATCAGAAATGAGGGCTAGAGCTATCAAGAATATGCAGAAGGGTGGGCTAGATAATATGCTTACTTTAAATATCCAGCACTATTACTGAGGCCTTTTATTTCTGATTATTTCTCATGTGTACCGAAATCAACTTTAAAAGCTTTTCATAATTAATTTACTTCTGTAAAAACTTCATTATGAATTTTTTTTACAAAAGTTATATTGAGTTTTCAAACTCGCGAGAGCACACGAAATCTTTTACCTTAAATGATAGATAATGAAATTTCCACGAGAGTGACAAATGAGATTTCTCAAGCAGAAATAGCGCTTTAGTCCCCGCAGCGATATTTACTCACCTTTATCAAATTCAGGCTACCAAAGGGAATTGAATTACCGACACCCCGACGGCTCGTACTCGGCGTTCGGCGCAGCAGCGGACGAGGCGGGTAGCGGTTCGATGTGGCTCACAGCCTTTGTCGTAAAATCCTTCGCACAAGCCCGTTCCATCATCCAGATAGACGAGCGCGATCTGAAGCTCTCGGTCAAATGGATAGTTCGTCGTCAGCTGGAGAACGGCTGCTTCCCGGTGGTCGGTCAAGTCTTCCACAAGGACATGAAGGGTGGTCTGCGTGAGGAGGACGGCAGCTCCTCTGCCCTTACCGCCTACGTTCTCATCGCCCTGCTCGAGTCTGGTGTACCTTTGAGCGCAGCACTCGTCAACAACGCTCTGTACTGTCTAGAGAAGGCCAGCGCATCTGACCACTTTGCCGACAATCCGTACACGGGTGCACTGACGACCTACGCCTTGGCTTTACTAGAGCACCCCAGGGCCAACGAGAGCTTGCGCTCGCTCATGGGACGTGCCTCCCGACAAAAGGACCTGCTCTGGTGGGAGGACAAGAGTCGACCTGGCTCGCTTGCACTCAGTATCGAGATGACATCTTATGGGCTGTTATCACTTATCAAGCTTGGAGGAGAAAATAATACCATGGAAGCTCTGCGAGTAGTGCGCTGGCTTTCGAAGAAGCGCAATGCCGAGGGTGGCTTTAGCTCGACACAGGACACGGTGCTGGGTCTTGAGGCGCTCACCAAATACGCGCTCAAGATGGCTAATGCTAGTGCAACCGAGCTTTCGGTTTTGCTCACTGCTAATGATATGGAGAAGCTGTTCAAGATCAACGATGAGAATCGTATGTTGCTCAACAGGGTCGACTTGCCAACTTTGCCCACTACGCTCGAGGTCTTTGCCGAAGGCGAGGGCTGTCTTCTCGTTCAGGTATCGCGTGCCTATCTTATTTTTACTATTCCACCGTGTATTAAAACTAAAGATTACAGTTACTTACGCTGTGTTCTTGTGACTTACACAGAGTAGCCTCAGGTACCACAAAGCCAAGGCCTCGGGCTCGGAGGCATTTGACCTGTCTGCCAGTACAGCAAGCGTCTCCACGGCAGATCAGACACCCAATGATGCCTGCTCTGTCCAACGTTTGACGGTTTGCACTCGCTATAAGCTCCCTGACGAAGAGAGCAATATGGCTGTACTGGAGATCGGTATGGTCAGCGGCTTTAGACCGGACCGAGCGAGTTTGCATGACCTGCTCGATGAGCACGTGACCGGTACATATTTTTTGGATTTTAATTTTAATCTGTTTTTTATTTGGATATTTATTGTGAAATGAGTTTACTTTTGGCAGGAGTCAAGCGGTTCGAAGAGAACGACGACACTGTGGACATTTACTTCGATAAGCTCACGGCTCAAAAAACATGCATATCGTTCCAGGCGATCCGTGAGAACGTCGTTGACAATGCCGAACCCGCCAACATCAAGCTTTACGATTACTACCAGCAAGAGCTTACAGTTTCCACGGTATCACTCATATACATACTCACGCAATTTTCTAATAATTAAACTTAAGCTACACAGTTTCCTCTCTTTGCAGAGTTACGCGTTCATGGACGTCTGCGAGAAGAACAAGACCGAAAAGGCAGTAGTCAACCACGAGGCCAACAACCCCGCGCCCAGAAAGATGCAGCAGCTCGACAATAGGTTGTCTGTGAATCAACTCCCGGAAAAGATCGATGGAATTTTTGAGAAAGACTCGAGGGAGAAAAAAGTCGATCCTTCGATTTTTAAGCAACGATCGTCTGGTGTCACTGTTCCGGCAACTGTCTCGATAGACCGTAAAATAACATTTTTCGTTTGATAATCTATTAACGGTAAAATATTCATATAATTGTTGTCGAATTTTGACTGTGTAGTGTACCGTCTAGACGAAGGAAGCGGCATCGAGCCGGACGGTCAACTGTTCTCGCCAAGTCCAATACTCCCGAATATCGATCAGGATGTCGTTGACGAGGGTTTCTCTCCGGCCTTCATCAACGTCGATCACGAGTTAGAAACGCCCAATGGAATCGAGGGTCCCATACCTGTCTACGTCGAGGCACCGGTGTCGACTACGACTAAAGAAAGCATTTTTGCACAGACTCCTTTGAATTTTCACAATTCTACAAAAGTACGCGTAACGTCTCCTTTATAAAGATTAAACACATTTTTGTTTTATATAACTTACTATATCGTTACGTTAAATAATTTAAAAGACTATTGAACTAATAAAATATTCAATTTAGCTAAAGACAGAAGAGACAAAAAGCAGTAGAAGCCTGGCTTCCTGCCCGCGATGCGAGGAAGGTATTCCATCGGACATAAAGGAACTCTACTGCTCTTCAGCAAGTGCCGTTAAAGTGGCCATTAGGCGATCGCGAAAAGCCCGCTTGCTTTTAGACTTGAGCTCTTCAAACGCCTCAACGAGACTTCGCTCGACGATAGAACTGAATATCAAACCTGAATGCTCCTGCGCACCGCTCGATAAGCGTAAGTTTACACTTTTGCTTTTTCTCTTTATATTATACTTTATGTTCACAATAGCGTTATGTAATTTTCTATTCACTTTTTTCATTTTGTGAAATCGGGATTGATATTGGTTTAATCTGTCTTTTGAAACAAATTTTCACAAACGCAAAAGCATTATTAATTAATATTTTTGCATGAAATTGTTAATTATAAATATTATTTTCAGCTGGAATCATGGCTTTACTACTGAGCTCAAAGGACGGTTTTAATTTTGCGAAATCAAGTGATAAATCCAAAGCTCTACTCGACAGGAGCAACTCCTTGTTTGCTTTGACATCTGTTGTTGGAACACCACGTGAAATACAAGAGGCTCAACTGTCGTGTTCAAGTAATCCGTAGTTTATGTTATTCTAGAATTTAAGATTTAAACGGACTAGTGATATAGTGACGTAATCGTTGTACGCTGATGCGTTAAAGCGTACTTTTTTATAACTATTTTTTTTATACATAGCACCCTGTTAGAATTTATAAAACTTTTACGATACTCTGCATGAAAGCCTTGAAAGCTAGTAAATAAAGGCAGAAAATTTAATATTATTGGATTGATTCAGGCAAAAATGTTCTAGAGCTCGTTTTTTTCACTGGATTATTATTTAAGGTAGGCTTAACGATGTCGTTTGGTTGATAAAGGTTGATTAACTAAAAGAAAATTCAATATTTTGTAATCGCAGCGTTGCTATTTATTGTACAATGACCACATAAACATCCCAAACATAGTTTTTCATTTATTTTTGAACGAGACGAAGCCTTCTTTAAAAATAGCATACGAATTTTGATTTTTATTTACAGTTACAATAAATACTTTAAGAATTTTAGAACTATGTATAGTTTTTTTAACTACGCAATGCGCAAATGTACGATACATCTACATAATTGTCGTCGAACGATAAAGAGGGGTACAGAGACAGGAAACGCGAGGGAGAATGTATGTATGCGAGAGAAGAAAGAATGAGAATGGAACTGTAAAGACAGATAAAGATGATAATAAAAATCGGCTAAATCGATCACGAAAGTTTACTTAGATATTTTTTATTTCTGCTCATTGCTCATTAAACTTGTGTTCTTCGCCGACACTGCGATATACAAGTAATTATTATTACAAATTAACAACATCCTTTAGACAGTAGCTACATTAAATATAGTTTATTTTCTTATAGCAGATTCACGCGTCAAGCGTCGCGGCGACACGTCGCCGTCTGGCGCATCGGCGATTCCTTCCAGAACGATTTTCTCGTCAACTTTTTATTTAATAGTAGCAATTAGCAGTCGATATTGTTAATACAATAATCAATACATTTAAATTATCTCCTCTTATTAGTTAAAACTTTATGTTTGTAGTTTATTGGCAGTTATAAGTTTCAAATCGCCGACACGCGAGACGTCGCCCGGCCTCTTTTATAATCTCTTTTGCACTTTGTTAAATCTGCTCATTTAATACGAACGTTGTGTTTACGAACTTATGAGAAATAATGGCGACAGGAAGAAACTGGAACGTCCCATTGTCAAAAGGAACGCAATGAAAAAGTACAAAATAGTAGCAGCTACAATAATAGCGCGTCTAATTTTATTAGCAAAAATTCTAAACCTTTTTTTTAAATGTATATTAAGAAACAAAATACTACATTCATGTTAAATGAAAACTGTTACTGTCTAAATTACAAAATCTATTTCATAATTGTGTCGCGTAAAAAAGTAGGACTGTAAATTCAAGTGAAAAATACACTTTTAAAATGTTAAAAACAACTTTTCTCCTTTCAAAGCTTCGTTCAGATTTTTTGCTAGTTATAAATATTTTACAGATTTCGTCAAAACAATTCAAAAAACGTCTATAGATATATTTATATACTGTTTGAAGATATGATAAGAAATCTGGATTTCTAAGGGAAAAGGACTTGGCAGATATTTCTTCATTAGCTTATTGAAATAATACAAAAATAGGGGTTATGCGTTCGCGTACTTTGCAAAATATTACACGATTCTATGCGTGTGTAAAATGTGTCCCTGTTCCCATTTATTTTTGCCTTAAGCCTCTTGGTACGCTAATAATCTATGAGCTACAAAATTATTTGGTTAATATCACGCGCCCGCGTGCGAACTCGTCAGTCGCACGTGGTGACCCTGGCTTCAATTTTTTTTGCGTTCCTCACGCTGCATTATATGTAATGTTTGCCAGTTTTGCCGCACCCGAGGAACAGTCTTTACCAGGGATACGCAAAAGAAAAACGTAAATATCATCGCACGATTAATACTAGGACGCTTA
Source organism: Cecidostiba fungosa (assembly GCA_900474305.1). Classification (NCBI taxonomy): domain Eukaryota; kingdom Metazoa; phylum Arthropoda; class Insecta; order Hymenoptera; family Pteromalidae; genus Cecidostiba; species Cecidostiba fungosa. The sequence goes on along the minus strand of UCOJ01000460.1, from coordinate 34,938 downwards.
AGCGTTCGAGCCCTCGATTCGGGAAAAAGAAAAGAGCTTTCTCTCTCAGCAGAATCGTCGGTTCGTACGCACTCAGTCTCTTGTTTCGAATATAATTGATAAAAAAAAGAAGGAAAAACTACGATAAATTGATAAAAATATTAAAATGAAAAGCGAACGTTAATAATCAAGTAGAAAACGAAGGTACGTGTACATCCTGTCACGGACAGGTTGGCGGACGAGGAACATTCGCGTCGTTCTTTGCTGCAAGTCAAGTGAACGCGCGCGCTTTCGCCGCATATAGATATGGACGTTTATAGGATTTTAAAATCATCTAATTCTTTTTGTTTCTGCAGTATTGACCACACATACAGTCTCCACAATTTGTACACAAAATTGATAACACCTTTGATCATATCTTATTAGTTATATAGTTTCTTTTGCAACTAAAAACGTGTGTGCTGATTTGTCTAATATTTATACAAGATGAACTATTTTTTCAGTTATGTAGCATAATTAAATAAATAATAATGCAATTTAAGAAGTGCAGAATAACTAATCAAGGTGTTATCACTTTTATCCACCACTCAGACTGGGCAGAATTGTCGAATCGAAATGTTCACTACATATATAAGATTAAAGGGAAAACGACCTTTAGTAAATCTTGGGCGCCGATCTGTCATTTATAGGTCCAGTGGTCTTACGTAAAGAGGTACCCCTTCGGATTTGATCCATAAGTGAAACCCTCATATCCCTCACTTGTAGTGGGTCGATAATTGGAACACGGTTGGCCATGATGCGTCTAACACTAGCAGATTTCATGCTGGTATTTCCCTGGCCGGAGACGCGCTGCTGTTGAGCTAACCTTGCGTTTAACGTTTCTAGAAACTCGTTCGACGTTTTAGAATTTCGATTCTGCTGCTGCTGTTGTTGTTGCTGTTGCTGCTGCTGCAGGTCCACGGATTGTTTTCTCGTAGGTTTGGGACTGTTGCCCGCCGATGCCTCGTTACCGCTGTGACTTGAGGAGCCCAGTGATACGCTGCTCGTCAACTTGGCACTAAGCACTGCCATGAAACTCTGGGCGACGCCTCCTGGGCCTTGGCTGCTGATGGTCGCATTACTGGTGCTGTGAGTTTCATTCGATGTCGCAACTTTGGAATGACTTCGTGCATCTGGACTTGCGTGACGATTGTGACTACCGCTCCCACTGTTAAATTTTAGTTTGATTAATTTTACTAGGTAGTTAAAGAACATTTCAAGTGATACGCTACTTTTTCGCCGAAAGCGTACACGATTTTGTCTGCTCCACATTCTTTTTACAAATGGAGGGCCAAACAATTTTGTTACCATGCGTTTTCTTTTCAAAGAAATTTTTACATTTTTATATACTCTTCATTTTTTCTTGAAATAGGTATATCGTAATCGAATGATTTATTAAAATTTTGGTTCTAATGATTATACTTACACAGTCAATAATATAAACCTATTAAATTTTGAAAACGTGTTAATCGTTTTTATAATTTTGATGTTACCTCTGTACACGAAATGATTTTCCAATTCGAAAAGTTTTCTAAAACGTAGATACATCTATACAGATATACTACTCTCTAACAAAAATGAATAACAGCGTTCGGTGAAAAACTATTTATACAAATAAAGAACTGTCTAAAAAATGTATGAAAATAAACGAATATGAGACAATAACATAACCATTGGATCTAAGTGGAGAATCATATAAAGGGTACACAACACAAGCTCATGAGATAAAAATACCTGATGGCCGTGCTTGCGCGTTCCATTGCGCAACAAGCAATTTGCATGACGGCCGAGGTACCGCTAGTACCACTATTCGTGAGCTGGCTTTGATGTTGTACTTGCGCTTGAGCTGCTATTTTACGTCGCAGAAAAGACGGACTGGCTGGCGTATGCCGCAGCTCAGTTAATGTTCTTACTGTTTCCGATACGGAGATAGATCTAAAGTGAACAAGTTACACAGATCAAGCAAAGCACTTGTTTTCGATAGAGCATCGAAGGTGCTTGTATGCAATTATCGACCCTTTCTAACATCACTTGATTATTACTACCATCTATATTAGACTTTTAAGCTCTTCTGTAAACTCGAATAAATTTAAATTTATGGTAATAAATCATATTTTAATATATTACCGTCGTTGAGAAGCTGGGCTGCCTGCAGCGCTAGGTGGGGAAGAGCCTTCAAGTAAGAAAGCTGGTGGAGGCGGCAAATTTTCCAAATCGTCACCGTGGCTGCCAACACGCTCGTCGTAATTCTCGGCGACGATGGCAGAAACTCGGCGGGTAGGTGGTGCGGGTCGGCTTGCCTGCTGCAGCGAACCTCTGCGTTGTACGGTGCTTACTGTTACGCGTTCTGTTTGTACACATTCTATGTTTGATTCAGTCGCTCCACTTTCAGTCTTCGTTGTTTCCGAAGTCTAAAAATAAATGCAGAGCGGATGTTTGTAAAAAAAATACATAATTGTTTTGTGTTATAACCAGACAGCAAAACTATATTTCACCTTAGTCTCTGTAATACTGTCGGTCGTTGTTATTGTTTCGCCGGATGCTGTTGGAGGAGGAGGGGGTGGTGGCAACATCTCTTGAGCTCGACTCGCTGCTAAACTTGCTAATTCATGCATGTTCACGTACATGGGTTGTTGAAATAGTAGTGGCTGACGCGTTACTAATTCTACATTGTAATATAGAATGATTAATTAACTTTACGTGAGCTAGAGAAAAACTACTTCATACACTCTTATGTTTTCTTTCTAGTAATAATAAACTCGGAGTCGATAATTAAATATGCATACCTTTCGCTAAGTGAGCTGGTATAGGCAGTTTAATTTTGGGGCTATCTGGACCGTGTCGCTGATTGGAAGTATCTGCCGAATCGATCCTTGCTGGAACAGAAGGCCTTTCCAAACTAGAACACCTGTTTGGGATAGGCGGCCTTTCGCGGCCGATGCTGCCGCTGCTATTTTTTCTTTGCTGCAATCTTGCGGCGTTCTGTTGAATGTTCGCAGCGGACGTCGAAACTGGGGAAGCGGGTTGACTGTGGCAAGAACTACTTTGATCTGGTGCTTGAAACGTGTATACGCTGAGAGCCGGCCTCTGATGACCCTTCTCGTACGCTATTTAATTAATAAAATTATCTTTTAGTAAAATCCAACCAATACTTTGTTATAATCGACCGTGGTAATATTTTTATATAAACAAACCTGAGGAAATGGTGTGAGGCCTTTCGTTTGTAGCATTTGGATCTTGTGAATCGAACTGAGCACTGGCAGTTTCTCGTTGAAGATCAGGCCATGTCGACGTAGCGGATTGTCTGGAGTTGCGCTCGGAATGAGGTAAGGTACACGATACCTAAAAATAGAACGATCAAATTAATTTTAAGGAAAAAATATTTTATAATAGTTTTTAGCTTTGAAATATTTTGTAAGATTTTCCGTCAAATATAAAAAACAACATTTCAAGAACAAGAAACATTGACAACAAATAGCATGCAGATAAGAAGACAACAATAGTTACGCTACGGCATACCTGCTTTCTGTACACGGGCTGTGAATAAAGGGTTTCCTGCAGAGAAGTGAAGCCAGAATCGCGAGAGCCACTGTTGATGGAATGACGGTAACGTAGAGTCACCATACCGTTGAAAGGCTACAATAAGTAGATACAACATTGACCACTACATTTATAATGACGTTAAGCAGAGGTGTCTGCGTTCGTGTGTGCGATGTCTGTGTGAGCTGATAGTGTGTAAGTGTGTATGTGTATAATCGATGGAGCGTCTCTAGCTCATTCGCCTCGCTTTTGCTCGTCTTTTCTTCCTCATATCGCTGCCCAGGAATGTCTGCATGAGCGGCTACCAAAAAATGGAGCAACTACCAAAAGGCCGTATAAACAGCATGCTACACAATACGTTCAAATAACATCTAACGACGACTATTTCGTAACTCGCACGTGCAATCGCTATTATAATATCTCAACATTGTTTCAACGAATGTACTCTATTCTATTAAAAAATAAAAAAATAAAAACAATGATCTTTTTTTTTCATTTTCACAAAGCGAAATGCTGAGTTTTCATAATCATACTACTACTGGTGCGAGACTATTTCGAGCGCAATCGTTCGATTCTCCGTTACCTGCTGCGATACGGATCTGTGCCAGGCTGACGAGGGATGACCGGCCGAGGGGCTTGGATGACTTTTGCACGAGCCGCTGCTACTGCTGGTCAACGAACTGATCGAGCACACGGAACTTTTTCGAGATCCAAGCGACAACGATGGGCTCGACGGCGGTGTAGCCAAGGACCACTGAGCCGCATCGCGACCTTTGATGTCCGTTATCACCTGTTCCGAGGCTGCCGGCAGTTGTTGCGGAGACGCGGCATGCTTCTGCAGCTGATTGGCAACTTCTTCGAGATGCGTCAATTCCATCAACATTGCGATTTCCTCGTCCTATCAAAACGAAAAGAAAATATTATTTCTTTTAATCTATTTTTAAAACAAGATGTTATATTATTACTCGGTTGTTTAACAGCGAAACGCGTGTAAAAGTCTCGAGATATGACGTTTGCAAAGTACTACTTACGAGCACAGGTTTTAAAAATCTGGCAAATTGACAAAACCTGCCCCTTTCTTCTAACAGAGCAGCTCTCACTGCCTTTCTCTCTGTCTCCTCTAATGTTTGACGTTTCTCCTGAACAACGGCGGCCGACGATTCCAGCAATCTGCCTAATTCAACATCACTGGAGGCAAGATTGGAGGCATTACCTTGGCTGACACCGTGTGGCAGTGTGCCATAAATCTGTTGTGTCTGCAAGCCCTTGCGAGCTTTCTTTTTTTGCAATCTCAACGTATCACTCGATTTTTTCTTTAATTCCGTCCTGGCTTTTTTATATTCTAAGGGTAACAATTCATTTGATTAGTCAGTGTTTTGGAATATTGATCTTGACTCCAGAACAAGGTTCAGAACAGTACCTTTAGCATGTTCCTTGTCAAGGTACACCAAAGACTTTTTCCAGTCTTCCAGTTTCTCTTGTAGTGGCAACACCAAGCAATCCATGATAGCACTGAAAAAGGTCATCAGCTTAGTTCCTAATTCCTAATATTCAATAAAAAAAAAAAATTTGTAAAAACGAATCTAGTTCAGATACCTTGTAAACGACTTGACTCTCGTCTCGACAGCCTTGTGCCTCAGACAGATCCTTGTAAGGGCAGTTCCAATCTCTCTTGTAGCTCCTGAAATCCACATTCCAATTAAATTAACATTCCCCGTATAATTTTCCCTCGACACATCTGTCAAACCAACTGACCTCTCGCATTCGTCGCAGCATCCGCGATCTTCTGGAAAGCCTCGAGATACGCCGAAATCGCCAGGATCGCAGCTCTAAAACCACAAAAAATAATAAAACCGTGAAAATTATCATCCACCATCCAGTCCAAATATTTTTTTTTTAAATCGCAAAAAAAACTCACTTCAAACAAGTGTGCAACTTGGTCGCCTTGGAGATGAGGTCCTCCCACAGCGGAGCTCCATTCTGAAATCGGTCGAGATAACGGGTCAGTATACTTATGTATAGCAGGTGTCATTCGCATAATCGCGCCAATCATCACGCATATAAGGAACATCAGCGTCATATCTCAGAGGGAGAGAGAGAGATGAGGAGGCGGGCAAGAAGAGAAAGGGACGAGGTAGTTTTGTTCGGCCTAAAAGGCGAACGCCGAACGCTGCTGTATATATAAGAAATGGGAGGGAGTATAATACAGCAGCGCGCGCGCTATATGAGAAAAGTTGTTCCAATTGTCTCGAATTATACAACTCGTGGTGCGCTGCTGGAAGATTGCGGTGATGCGAAGGGGGAAATTAGCTCGCTCGCAAAGGGCGAAAGCTAATTTATATTATCATAGAGGAAGAAAAAAACTGACCTTCATGTCCTGGATGATCTGCTGGAAGAGGCAGCCCAGTGCGCTGCACTCCCTCTCGACAGTCGCGTCCATGTTTACTCGCGCTTGTGATGCGTATACTATACAGAGAGAGAGAGAGAGAGAGAGACTCGATGGTATATAGTATAGCAGCCAGCAGCCGCCCGCTGCACGACACAATAAATAAAACGCGAGTTTATACGCTTCCTTCCGTACGCCCCTCTCGCACTTCCTATTTCAGGCAGACATACAGGCGCACTCTGGCGAGTCGTGCGCGCTGCTGTATAAACACACAATCGTGCGGCTATATGTATATATGTATATGAGCGATCATATAGCGTTGATCCAGATTTTCAAGCGAATAGTATTAGTATTCAGAACGACGACGCTAGATCGCGATTAAGCATAATACAGGCTGATGCTGCCGCCGCTTCGCTACAACTTCGCAGCTCTTCTTTGTGATGATGATGATGCGCGGACGACAACAACTGCACGCCATTGAGAAGACACTTTACGAATACTCTCTCGCGCACTACTCTTCAATATCTTCGACTGGACACAGACGGAAATCGAGACGCGCTCTCGCTATTATAGACTCTCTTTCTACTACTGCTGCTGCTGCTGCTGCTGCTGCTGTGCTATACACACTATAGTACTCTCTTTCTCTCCGCGGGACTCCCACTCAACGTTCGCTCAGAGCTCGTCACCATCGCACACTGACTTCTTTAGTTCTTTGCCCTCTCTCTCTCTCAACTCTCTCCTTGTACAGGCCCTTATGGATATAGGGACGCGCGCACGCGCACTTTCCAGACTGTACTGTACTGCGTGAATATACCTACACTACTCTACTCCTCTCCAGCAGATCACGCCTACTGCACTCGCGCGCGTATTGTTGTCGTCCGTCCCCCATCTGCGCTTATGGCCTTTTTTGCTGCTGCTGCTGCTGCTGCCTCTCACGTTTCGGCAATGTGTTTCGCTCAGCGTGTGACTGCACAATGGAATCTGGAAAATTTCTCGCAACTGCAAAGATCGTAAATCGATCTGGACCCGATGCTCTGCATGCTACTCGCGTCTTCTAAAGTTTACAAAAAAAAAGTAAAGTAAATAAACGTGCGAGCACGCTCCGAAATAGATGTAACACAATATAGGTACTATAGCCGACTCCAAAATGTATATATCGGCATTTAAATCCTATATGGTATACTCATCAGATATAAGGCGTGCTGAATCATCTATATGTAGATAATAATAAAATAGATATATAAAGTTTGCTCGCGCGGGACTGCTCCAAAACGACCACACAGCAGTCAGCACATGACAGTATTCTAATACGACACAGCTGCCGCAGCCGGCAGGCGACGATAACGTTATATATCCAAATCCAATCCTGTCCGTTCTCGCTGCTCGCACTTTGTATACATAATATACATATATATATAGCATCCTTATTCGCGCGCGCGTAATAACCTTAAGAAACCGTGCGTTCGCCGACGCGAAACGTAAACAAAACTTGGACGTTCGAATGAACACTCGCAAAATCCAGCCATGAACAGTGGGGAGTCAATGCTAGACGCTCTGACATGCCGGGATGTACACAGCGGTGGTACAAGTACCGCGAATAACCCGGTCAGTGAACAGGAACGCGAGTTAGCCCGGGAAGCTCTGGGGGAGTTCATCCGTGCTGATTACGAGGCTTGTTCCGCTATCCTGGAGAAGCTCGAGACGCTGAGACCTCAGGATCTCAAGGTCACCCACAACAAGATCATCTCGGATTTCTACCGGAGCTGCGAGCCGCACCGGATGGAGATACTCCGCAAGAGTCTGAACGCGATAGACGTAATGCGGCCACCTAACACAAGGAGCTCGGAATCCGAAGAGGCCGAGAGGAGCATGCTCAAGTACAATCAGGCTGTGATTCTCTTTCATTCGAGGAAGTACCGGGCTGCTCTTGATATCGTCAGCAGTATCTTTGGTCTCAACGAGCCATTAGGTATGCTAAATTTACTGCTGCTTTCTCCTTGGTTTTTACTGATGGTTTGTTATTGTTGCTGGTATAGAGGAGTGTTTCGTGCACAAGGTTTGTATGATACTGCTGGAGATACACCTGATACTGGGGAAGCCTGATACCGCAATGCTGTTGGTGCATTTTGTGGAAAATCAATTTACTTCATTGCCGGATTCCTCAAAGTCAGTGCTGGGCGAACAGGGACAGAACCAGAAGCACGAAGGTTTGATCAAGTCTAATTCAAAGACGACGGCCAACTTGGCTGCGGATAAGGAGCAGAAGAAGGACAGCATGGATATGGCTGCTGAAGCCTTTAGGATAAAGCTGATGAAATTTAAATTGAGAATCTATTTGAAAACTCTTCAGGTTAAGCTTTGCAAGAGAGAATGGAAGAGTTTGGTGTCTCTGGGGATGCCGACTGTATTTTTTATTCATTTTGATATTGTGTAAGGAGTTTGAATGAGAAGATGCTGGGTTACCATTGTATTCTTTTTCAGAATCTTTCGACAATTTTCTTGAAGGCTAATTTGGAATATTTAAGGAAAAATTTTAAAAAGGCTATGAAATTATTGAATTCTATCAACAGCAAGACGTGTCCAGATTTCAGGTTAGCATACAGGTTTTTTCTATGAAAATTTGACTCATTCCACTTATACCAAAATTAATGTTTCATATTTAGATCCAGTGGAGAATCTATTGCTGTGTTATATTATAACAACATTGCTAGTCTTCATTTTGCTATGGGAAAGCCAAATTTGGCATGTTTTTATTTAAAAGCAGCACTGGAAGAGAATAAAAAGGCCCTTGAGAGTGTGAGAGGAAAAGAAGATGCAAATAATTCAAGCTCTACAGATTCATCGACGCAAACAGCAATGCCAATTCATGCACAAGGAAAATACAAACATTATGAATTAATGTACAGTTTAGGTGTAAGTTTCCTTTATACTGGTCAAGCTGTAAAAGCTTTTAATTGCTTCATTGAAGCGTCACAAGTAAATTACAGAAATCCAAGACTATGGCTAAGAATGGCTGAATCCTGTATAATGTGTCATAAGTCTGTGAGTATGCAAAGAAAACAAATTATAGGAATGCATCATATTTTATAATGGATTAGTGAAATCTTAAATATTTGTTAATTGTTTTTTCAGTCTAATAAAATTGATTTTGATATTCCTGTGAGGCGCAAAGACATTGTTGAGAAAGTAATAGGAGATAATGAAAATGGAATCAGCAGGAAATTTGTTTTGGCATCTTCTCTATCCAAAAATTGTAAATACAACAGTGAAGGACTATCTTATGCAATACCACAACCAACATTAGAGTATGGAATGCTCTGCCTTAAAAACGCACTCGTTCTATTACCTATAGCAGAAAAAGAAGATTCAGGTGTACCACATCCAGCTTTCAAAACCTGCATTCCACAAGAAGAAGGGCTAAAGAAAACATCAGGCAATCAGCCTCAAACCTTACTTGGATCACTTTCACCACCTACTCAAAAAATAGGTAGGTACTCATTTTAAACAGATTAAAATTCATTCTACTAGAAAATTCAAATACAAAATAATATGAAATTTTCATAGGTAATCACAATGCTTCAAGTACTCATATGGAAAACGTTCCGAAAATTGCATCTCAACCATCACAATGTACCATCAACGAAAATTTAAATTTAAAAATCAGTATTTTGGCGGCTAGTTCTTATATTTCATTATGCCTGGGTGATTATGTACTAGCATTGGAATATGCAAAATCTTTACTCAGCATAAAGAATTTGCCGGGTGCACATTGGTTACTTGGTAATTTATATGCTGCAGAAAGTCTCATTTTCTTAGACAGAATTTATGAAGCTTTGGAGCACTTGAAACTTGAAAGCCTTCAGGATCTTAGTACTTATATACCGATTGGAGAAGTTGTTGGTGACAAAGAAAAAGTTATTGAAGAAGTTATTGAACAAAAGCCAAGCAAAGGTGAAGCTATATTGTCTTGTATTTTTGAATATGTCTTCATTGCAACATTTTTACAAATCAGAAAGTGACTGACAGATTTTTAATTTTGCAGTTTCATGGTATCCATCAAATATAGCTACTGCTAAATCAATACTTCGATATAATTTGGCTGTTGCATATGCTATTCGCGGAGAACTCGATAAATCAGGAGAAATATTGAAGCAGGTACAAAACTATTTCTTACTTAATCTGATTTTATCTTCATAGCATATATAAAATATATAATGATAAATGTATGGTGTATTAGGTTTGGACGTCGAAAGGTCCTGACTGTGATGTGCCTATTCACGTTATCATGTTAGCTCTTTACATTGAATTACAATTAGGTAAGCTACTAATCTATTACATTTCTTTTTGTTTCAAATTAGAAATTAATTCTTATTTTGTTTGCAGGGGATGTTGATATTGCACGTTCATTGATAAAGCAGCATTACTGCCTAGAACCACAGCAATAACACTAAACCTTATTTGTTAGTCAAATTTTTTTATATGAATTTGTAAAAATATTTGTATATACTAGATTTATTACGTTATTGAGTAGCACAAGGTGCTATATAATGAATTTTTGTAGCTTTAGCAGTCTTTTTTTTATTAAATATACAATTGTGTACAAATACATGAAACAAATGTAACAAGATTAACAACGCGCATCCTTATTTATTCCCAATAAATGGAATGTCTCTTTTAATTTTCAGTATGCTCTCTTTTAAGTTTGTAAAGAGAAATTTATTTAAAAAAATCGAATATCAGTCTATTTAAAATTTATGATGCGAATCTATAGGCTATTAATCCAGCAACTGCTACAAGGGTTCCACCAACCAAACTCCATGTAAGTTTTGCTGGAGTTTTTTTGTTACTGCTTGTTGTTCCAATATTATTTTGTTTGTTATCTGGTGTAGTTCCTAACATCTTACGATACAAATTCTTTTCATGTTGTGCATCTTTAGCAGATTTCTTCTTTAAAATTGATAATTCTTGCAGAATAGCTTTATTATCTGGTTCGATTTTTAAAGCCTGGGTCAATATCGCACAAGCTTTGGCATGTTCACCTTTGTGATGAAGAATTTTACCTAATGAATGAGAAGAAAATTAGCGTTTGTTCTGTAATAAATAAATTTAAAAATTATATTAAAATGTAAGTACCTTTTCGAAATAAGGCTTTGACATTAAGTGGTTGACATCTTAAAACATTATCAACACTCTTCAAAGCTGCATCATAAGCTTCACATTTAAGTTGTGCAGCAGCTAAATTGTTGTACACTTTCAAGGTATCTTCAAGAATGGCTTGCAATTCAGCATCAGTAGGCTCAATAATTTTTTTCTCAGGATTTTTTTCTTCCATTACATCTTCTTTGGACGGTGAAAGATATTCCAAAGCCTTTCTGTAGCAATGAATAGCCAGTGAAGATTCATCACGTGCAAACCACCAATTCCCTCTCTCTCTTTTTTTGTTGCTAAATAATAAATGTTCATTAATTAAAATTTTGATGTGATTGGTTTTTCTAAAATAATTTAGGTTCAACAAAATTGCTAATTGAGATAGTTAATTCATTACATTATTTTTAAAGGGACAGATTTAAATTCTCTTTTAGATCATGGCAACGTTATTAATTTTTATTGAGTTAAAATTTTTTGATACCATATATGAGACAAAATTTAGTGAAATCTATCTACTCTTATACACTTATCACCTTATTGAATGAATATGTTTTATTTGTATCGTTACCCAATCTTTTGTCTCTCTGAGTACTCCAATTCATCGATAACAGGTTCAAACTCAATGCTTTTAAGAACAATGTTGTACATTATTTTTGCATCAGGTGGTATTTCTGGTAACAAAGCTGTTGCTTTTCTCCCCAAAGAACCATATGCAAATCGTGGAGAAGCTTCTACTTCTGCTTCTTCTTCCAAATCCATCAACGCAACTGCTAAGTCTAAAGCCTACAAAAATTGAATTGCATATTAATTTCCATTGCGTTCACGTTACTATAAAATATTACCTGTATAACTTCCATATCTCCTAACTGGATTTTGATTTCTTCCTCCTCGACGATAGTTCCATCCTCCAACCTTCCAGTAAATTTTATAACACAAACATCCGATCGATTGGGCCTGGAATTCTCTTTTCCAGCCTTCAACACCTTCTTTCTCAATTGTCCATTGCCCAGAATATCCATCCACTCATTCACAGGGTGATTACTCAAACTCGCTTTCGTCAAAGGATCATCAGGATCAACATCAAAGTTCAATTCATTCTGAATAAATTCGGACTGGGTGTGATTTTCTTCAGGTGCAGGAAGAGTTTCTGTTTCCATGGCTAAAATCTGCTGTTGTTTCCTTCAGTTAGCTACGAAGATACTAGCTTGAGTACTTTATAGCACTAAAAAAAGGATTTCAAAAAATGTGCCAATTCATCGCAGGTCTTACACGATTCGTTAGAAGAATAAATTAATATAGATCGCTCGACGCGAGAAACTTACGAGTTTCACGTACTTACATTATCTTGCTTTATACTTTCGCCGCTCGACTGAATTATTGTCGAATTTTAGCCAATTTCGCTATATGTATACTTATAGAAAAACAATTTACCGGCTGACGAATTTTGCGTGTATTAGTCCGCAAACTGTGCGAGACTTCGTTTCGTGCATATTTTGTGAGCGCCTAACCTTAACTACGATATGATACTCTCTATTTGTGATTATGCATGTGGTCACTTGGTGTCACACACTTGTTTTTTCTGGAAATTACTATCAATAATGCCAACAGAGGTTGTTCGCTTGATCGACTTGGATGCGCAAAACGTATACGCATAAACTATAGCTAAATTTCACGAATATCAATATATTTATCTCACATGCTTTTGATGTCAAGTCAAGTATCCATTATACCTAATAACTTATTATACTTTTCCCGTCTCCACAAACTATTATAATTATGTTGAACATAATACGCGCATATATCTAAAATCGTGAGTATGGCAGACAATTTAAAAAATGTGATATAAAAAAAGTGTTTAAATAAGCTTTATATTTATAAGTATACATATACGATGAATGAATAATTAATTACTAGCAGTATTAGTATAAACTAATAATTTATCTATATCGTATTATCGCCATTTTTTAATTATCTTATTATAGCACGGAATTGATTCTCCAAACTGCTCGCATTAAAATAATGTCTGTACTATATAAAAAACTAATATAGGTATATACCTTTTCTTCATAAAAGAAGAAGAACCGAATAATTAAAAGAAGATTATAAGGTAATTTAGGTATATTGGCGGATAAAAAGACAACAAAACAATCGAATGTCGCAAAATTAATAAAAATAACACTGACAGGTATACTGATAGGACGCTCGAACTATAGATTCCACAGTGTACAGTATGCGAGAAAACTCCTTTTCTACAGGATAGATATTCCATGTTACATAACGCCAATGGGAAATTTATGCTAATTCAATTGGTATGCCATAACATTGCCAACATAAGTATAATGTTATATGTAGGTACAGTAGTACAGATAGTTTGCAATTCGCAAAAAATCAAACAAGTATAATAGAAAGGATAGCCTGCAATCTCACACCTGCGCACAGGAGTTACGCAATATATCCATTTAAAATGTTAAAAAAATCAAATTGAATAAAAGAACGGCTAATCAGCCAATAACGCTTATACATCCTCCAAAAAAAATGTTTGCTAATAAAATTAACAACAAAGAAACAGGATGTCGAGAAGGAGAGAGGAAAAATGCGGACGACGAAAAAAAACAATAAAGGAAATCGCTGGTCCGTTGCAAAATAAAGCGAACATTCGCCCGGTCGTTCATAATTGTTTACATTATATTGACACAGCTTAAACAAGGCAGAAGCCGCGAAAAATGTATGTTTGATGTCCGTGCGCTACCTAATATTGTGAAAACTTACGGACCAATCAGGACGTTCCAGCGGAGAGTAGTAAGCACTGCGCAATCTCCGGGCACATATATATCCCCCGAGCGCATGTGAGTGGAGGTGCTCCGTCGTCGACGCGTTGCTCCGGCACTTGCTCGCCAGCTAACAACGAGGATCGACTTACCCCGACTAAAACACCCACTGCCTTTTTTTTACACCCTTGTAAGAATCAATTAAAACTTTGTACATCATGAGGAGCCTGGCTCTCGTTCTGTGCCTCGTCGTTGTCGTCTCCTGCTCCGGATCCGGCGCTGAGGAAGCCAAGAAAGGACCTAAAGTCACCGACAAGGTAAGCTTTATATCTATATATATTATATATACTATACACTGTTTACTAGCGTGCTCCGATTCAAATTCAAATCGTTAAGCAACAATTTGGTAAATTTATAAATGTTGTACTTTTATGACAAATCCTGACTCAGCAAATTCCAATAAGTTTGTTCTATTTCCTTTTTGGAGTATAGCAGATACCGCGGAGTTCGAACAAAGGAACTCGACGCGTGTCAAAGACCTGTGAGCATCCTTGACCTTGACGCTTCTTTTTTATTGTTCTATTCAGGTATGGTTCGACATCGAAATTGGTGGTCAGAAGGCCGGTCGTATTGAGATCGGACTCTTCGGCAAAACTGTGCCCAAGACCGTGAAGAACTTTGTTGAACTGGCGAAGAAACCCGTTGGCGAGGGATACAAAGGCAGCAAGTTCCATCGTGTCATCCGTGACTTCATGATCCAGGGTGGCGACTTCACCAAGGGTGATGGAACTGGAGGTTTGTAGTTTACTTTATTTTGTTCGTTTGGAATTTTCAATGTATTGACTGTGCTGATAACTGGCATTTTCGCTGTTTTTTTTTATGGGCTAAAGATTGGACTATAAAATTTGCATGACTCAATGTCAAATTATAAGCTAGCTGTTCGCTTGCAAATTTAAATTTTATCTATTAGCATTAACTTTCGATTTTTTTTATTGTTATTGATATTTTCAATTAAATGATTTTTTTGGAATTTATTTTTTATTTCAAAATATTATTTTTTTTTTTTAAATTAGCTAAATAAATTAGCTTTTATTTAAATGATTCATTATATAAAATATGTATCATTTCTAATTAATCTTTGAATTTTTCAGGAAAAAGCATCTATGGTGATCGCTTTGAAGACGAGAACTTCAAGCTGAACCATTACGGAGCTGGTTGGCTCTCAATGGCCAATGCTGGCAAAGATACCAATGGCTCTCAGTTCTTCATCACCACCAAGCAGACCCCTTGGCTCGATGGTAGACACGTTGTTTTTGGAAAGATCATTAAGGGAATGGTAAGAATTCATTGTTAATTTTGGTACATTACATTACATTACATTGAACCAAAGCATTTATGACTCTTATTATTTCTTTTTACAGGATGTAGTTAGGAAAGTTGAAGCTTCAAAGACTGACAGCAGAGACAAGCCTGCTAAGGACGTTGTTATTGTAGACTGCGGTGCAGAGATTGTGCCTGAGCCATTCAGCGTTTCTAAAGACGACGCTACTGAATAAACCTGCCAATTTCCTCTTTCAGTGTTAATTTTTTATAACTGCGCACAACGTATTTCCTTTTTAAAATTAATGAAATTAATTGAATGAGGAATAAAGAAATTTATTTACTAAGAAAAATTTGATTGACTTTCTTTTTTATCCCCAAAAATGAGCTTATCTCACACCTTGCAGAAAACAGATGGTATACATATACCCTAATATCTTATCTATTTTTCCAAGAGATAAGGCGACACTGCCGCGTTTCAAAAGTAGCAGTAAGCGAAAATTAAAAAAAAATTTTATATTATGTATAGTCAACTTCAGCACTAAGTAGTCCAGAATTTATTTCTCAGTCGCTTACCATACGGATGGCTATATACATATACTTACACCGAGATCTATAGTCGCACTCTCGGCGTATCTATATTATGCTATACTTATGTCGTGATTTCACGTGTATATGATATATCTATATGTACAATACCAGAAGACTTTGCGATCTCAACCTAACCTTGAAATATAAAATTTTGGCAAAGCATCCAGTTTAAACAAACTGCCAGAGCATGACGAATGCTCTTTTTAAGTTCCTTTATTTTAGTTCAAAAATACAAAGAATCAGCCTACGGTAAAAGTCATCGCCTTCATTTATAAACAGCATAAACATGCAATTTCAATCAATCAGAGCATCTATTGTGTATGCAATTCTGTTATCAATTTCGTTGTCGGTTTTCGTGCTTTACATCGTCGGTGCAGCTCATTATCTCACCGATCATGAAGAAAATACATGTGATATGACATATATGTTCGAGTATCCACAATACGTGGTTTGTACTTTATCGAAAATTAAAAATTTTGATTAAGAATCATTCAACTTTTGACTGTCTAAAATCTATACGCAATAAATATTTAACAATATTAATTGTAACTATTTATACGTTAATGCTTTCAGAGGATAAGATTAAGTAGTAAAAATGATGACGTTTCTGAAGATTATCTATACCCAAGATATGGACTGTTCGCTTACGGAGAAGGTTTTGTTACTGAACGGCTGAGACGAATGCACTTTACTGGTATTCCTGTACTTTTTATTCCTGGGAATGCTGGCTCACATGAACAAGGTTTTCAAGAATTTTACAATGATTTCATCAAACGATTTGTAAATCATTACAAGTTAAATAATAATTATTTCAGTACGTTCTCTGGCCTCAATAAGTTTAAGAAAAAGTTTGAAAAGTCGAACTCCATTTCATTTTGATTATTTTACTATATCATTTGGCAAGGATTACTCAGCACTCTATGGAGGAGTATTAAAAGAAGAAACTGAATATGTAGCCAAATGCATACAAAGGATACTCTCCCTGTATCAGGGCAAAGTTAAAAATATCATATTGATTGGACACTCAATGGTTGGTAAAAGTCATGAATCTGTGATAAGGATTAAAGGCATTATCAGACGAGATTAAAATATTTAAAATGCTTAATTGATGTCATTGTTAAACTGTTTGATATTGATTTTTTTTCATGAATGTCTTAAATCTTATAATAAACTTAAAAAATTATTTTACAGGGTGGAATAATTGCCAAAGGAGCTCTATTATTACTACCTGAAATTAACAGTAACGTTGCTAGTATATTACTCACATTAGCAACACCGCACAAACCTTCCATTTTTCCTGATTACACTTTTTTGAAGTATTATCAAGAATTAACAAGTACAATGTCTAATATAAAAGAAAATGGAACAACTGTAATCTCGATTGGTGGAGGTCCAAGAGACATTTTGGTTCCTTCTTCTCAGACAATTGATCAATATGCAGATATAAATACTCTCACCACCAGTATTCCAGGTGTCTGGAGATCAACAGATCATCTATGTATATTATGGTGTAAACAATTAATTATGAACATTGTAAGATCACTTTTTGATTGTGTTGATACATCTCAAAAACCAGCAGTCATTTACGAAAGCCATGAGCAGAGAATGAAATCTTTCAATTGGCATTTTGCTCAGGTATGCTAGTATTCGAATTTCATATAGAACATCTCTTGTTTGGTAGAAGTAACTAAAATATTGTATGTAGCGTTCCAGCATTGAAAAACGATTGCCACGAACGATTTATAAAGAAAAAGTTGAATTTCCTATGAATGAAGAGAGTGAATGGATTGAAGATATGCGCCGACAATATGTGTGGAGTAGTAAAAATTATACACACAGTCGTCATAAATCAAAGAAACCAACTACAATATATCTCATGTTTAGAGTAAATGCACCTATAGATACTCTATCTATAGATGCCATTCATTTAAGAAATAGTGATTGGATTTTTGCCTGCTCTGCATCAAGTATACGCGGACAGTCAAGAATTTGGTAATTATATGCAAATTACGTTTCTTATTATCGCGAAAAAATTGTTTGTTGTACAAGTAATATGGTCTGTCTCTATATTTTGTAGTACATGGGGCTGGAATCTGTCTAACCGAACGAGAATTATCCCAGGATCAACTAGAAAACCTTTTAAATACTCAATAGACTTAGATCTCAATGAAATTCGAACTTTAGCAGTTTCTCACGTAATCGTTAGGATTCCAGAACAAACTATCTATCGTTATGTCGACGATGACGGTGACGAGGACGACGATGACGATAATCAAATAATTCAAGTTGACGCTTATACACGAGCGGCTAGGTATAAACGAATTAGCAGCGGAAAATCTTGGTCTTCCGATCAGGGGAATATTCGCTATTATGTTGCTCTAGACGGCATCACTGACGCCGTATCGGTTGAATTTAAAAATTCAAATTGTACCGAGAATAGTTATTTTCATTATTCCATGGTTGAATTGTCAGAACCATGGGTACCCGGTTCAGGACAGATACAATTCATCGCGGAAAAGTGAGTTTATAATTCTATATTATAAACGATTACCAAAGACCTTGAGCAATCCTAAACATTTTTTGCACCTTTACAGCGAGGACAGTCCAAAGATATTGAAATTGCAAACTGTGCATTCCCACCGTTTAAGGATGATGAAACAACAAAGTGCTGAATTGAAACTATCTCTGGATCCTGCTTGCTCATATAATATTCATGTACAAAGAGCAAATCTCATTGAAAGAATCGCATGTATGGTTCGTGATAGATGGACTTTCATATATCCAATAACAATTGGATTACTTTTACTCAGTATTGGCCAAAGAATAGATTTTCCCAATGAAGATAGAACAAGCATTACGGCCATCACTATAATCACGATAATTCTTACCGCGAGCTTGAACCTAGGTCTCGAATGTTGCGTTGGCATTGCTATTCTTCACATTTTGGCTATAGCAGTTTGTTGTTCTGTAGTATTTTTTGGATCTGTTGCTCATAACATCGCTGTTCGGTAATGATAACATTAACAACTTAAATGAGCTTTTGAATGCTATGATTTGACAAAATTTGTCATAAATTAAATGTCTATTTTTTTCATTTACATAGATTTTTAGCAAGAGCTGTAACTTTTTCAACAACTTGGTCGGATTGGTTACTAGGAGGATTAGTGAATCAGCTACCTATTGTAGCTGCTGGTGTCTTACTCTCTATGATACCAGCAACTTGTGGAGGCTTAGCGATGCTTCTTTCTATTTTTCTACACTTTCTAAGACTGACGCGAATGTACGAAGATTATTTGGAGGAATTATTGCTAGCATCTATGAGACATTTTAATCTCTTAAAAAGGCGTGATAAAAATAACGAAGAGTCTTGTGATGCGGTTAGGCAAAATATATTCAATCAAGTATTGCTGTTTTTGTTTTGGTGTTTTGCCGCATTACCAGCTATTCCATCGACGCTGGTTTGGGCAAAAAATTTCAGGTAAAACAAAGATGTTTTTCATTTTAAAAATACAATCTCAAGCATATGAAATTGATTTTTGGATTTTAGTTTTAGCACAAGGTTGATCACAGAAGATCAAGTATTATTATACAGTTGGATTGTCATGGTTACCTGTGGGACATCTGGACTTGTACAAATACCAAAATCTTCAGTTAACTCATATAAAACTAAGATGCTAGCTACTTTGTTACGCTGTTTAGGCTGGATAGCACTTGCAATATCTGCTACGTCCAACGCGGCTTATTATTATTGGTGCTTTCCACCTTGTCTCGCGATTGTTGTAGTTTTAATTTCTTTGAACTCGCTACAAGCGTGAAATTATTTAATAGAATAATTATTTTAATTTGTCAAATTATTGTTTATCAAAATTGAATGTTTACAAGCCGACTGTGATTAGTTGTAGGGTTTTTGATAAATTTTGTGAATTAGAATTTTGTTAAATAATATAGATATATATTGTATACTGTCTGAGAATTTTAATTGTTATTGAGAAAATTTTAACGAAATTGCAAAATAATTTGTTTTCTTCTTTGCAATAAATGAAAGAAAATGTAAATAATGGCAATTTAAAGGTAAATAGATCAAGATGTTAAATCAACTTGTCAACTTTTTTGACAACTATTGTGATCGTATGTAAGCATAGTAATCAATTCATATCTTAAATTAAGAAATAATATTGATACGTTGATAAATAAAAACACATTTTTTTTAGTTAAACTAACTTTTTTTAAATAAAAAATCTGAACATATTAGCGAATAAATGATGTCGCAAACGATTCAATTTTTAAACATTATGATAAAAATTAATTGAGAAAAAACGTAATGTACACTATAAAATAGGTATTGTGCGAAAATTTTCAACACCTTACAATTTCTATAAATGTTATTCTATCTTCGATGTATAAACAAAAATATTTTTTAAACATTTTTTTTCACATCATGTTGTGATTTATATCTCGAGACTAAGTGGCGAAAAATAAATCTATTATGCAGTTATCATTTCATCATAATAAAAGTTTAGTCATTTTTCTTATCCATTCCTTAGTAATCAAGAGCCCATTCATTTTCTTGCAGAAAAGCATCAACTACCTCCTTCATTGCAAGGTTTGGAATAAGTTGATCCTGCGTTAATCGTACACGCGTCACTGGATCAAAATGACCTACTCGTTGAAGGTGCTCTTCAATATCTTTTCTTTCATACGTTATTCCACTTGGTGTGATGACTGGTTCTTGAAGAATTTCAAAACTAATTTTACCACATAAATAATCAGGAACTTCTCGTTTCTGTAATACAAAAAATGCAGTATTTTTAATTGAAGAAGCAATACAAAATTTACCAATGCATTATTTATAGATTAACTATTGTATTATCGACTTACCCTCCGATTATCGTCAACTTTGGCAAATAATTCATTTAGTAGGCTTATTGATGTGTCTCTTTTCTCTTCAATCTCTCTACGAATAGCTGCTATTTTTGTCTCTACCATGTGATCTTCATCCCCTTGCTCTTTCTTCTCATCATCACCTTGGCACTCTTTTTCTTTGAGCTCTGCTAAACTTTTTTCTGCATCTACAGCTATTAAGCGATTCAGATAGGATTGGAGCTCGATTTCTTGGTTGACCCTCTGTTCCTCCTTTATTTGAAAGCGCTTTTTCCTGGCTTGTCTTAAAACACTTGTCATGTCATCCCCATAATTGAGTTTCTGCTCCTTGGCCAGGTCCAAAGCTAAGCAGGAGCATCGACATTTTCATGTCGAGCTTTATTCGTTTGTTTATTTATTTTTTATTTACTATATATTACTTATGGAAAGGAAACCCATAACTTTTGATTTTCAATTTGACTGTTGTACTCTAATAATATTCAGATGAATAATTTTTAAATTATACTAAAACTACTTAAATGATATTCAATCAATATTCTAGTTGAATCCATTTGTATTCAAGATACAAAAGGTTTATTTTTCTCTTTTTAATTCAAAATCCAAACTTAAATAAATTTATTCTATATTTCTCTCTATGATGTAATGTAAAGATAATTACATACCTCTTTGAAGATGTTTGATGGCTTCATCGTACAACTCCATTCCTTGAAGGGCCAAACCAAGAAAAAAGTGACCTTTTACAAGACATGGATCAAGATCCAAAGCTCGACGACAATCTTGACAAGAAGACTCCCATCGTTTTAGCTTCAGGTATGAAAGTGCTCGATTTGTAAAATATAGAGCTTGGTTCGGATTCTTTATCTGCAAAGTATAAACATCAGAGTGTTAATCATAAAGTATCGAACTTTGTGCCTTATCCAAACAAATTACTCACAATAGCTTTTGTATAACAATTTGCAGCATCTTCATATTTGTGAAGACTAAATAGACGGTTACCCTGCTCCTTCAGCTCTTTGTCCGTAAGGTTTGCCGTTGAATACATTTTACTCATTTTTACAGTAATTAATTGCGCGCTAAAAACTTTTTAGTTGTGTAGAAAAGAAAACGTATTACGGTGCTACATATGCGTCTGATACAAGTTTTATTTGACTTTGTTTACTTCTAGAACATAACGCCTTCACTGTGCTGAGCAAATAAACGAACTAAGGCACGAAAATAAAGTCGGGAAGAACATCCGTTCGACGCCTAACATGTCTAGCCCACTCGATTTGCGGACTTAGGCGAGTTTCTTGACCATTTTGTGCCTTTGTGTGCTCTTCGCATTACACTTTTTGCCGTTCGCGAACTTACGACGATCGTGCTACGACTACGACCGTGTCATCGCTGCACTTGTAGTGGTACCCACATCGGAGTATCGTCTTGTAGATATAAGTATGTATATATGTACCTATACCTATACCATCAGAGTTCAGAGTGGAATATACACGATATACACGGCAGAAAAAAGTTGTCGAGTCGCCACTCAACGGTAGTGCCAACTTCGAAAGTCGAAAGTCCAGGCATTCAGTAGCGCTGCAGCTGATGGAAGTGGGCATTTAAATTAAAAACGACGAATACGGTAGATAAAATATGAAATTTATTTTACTTTAAAAAGCTGTACACATTCGTAACAATGTTATATTCTTTTTATATCTGTACACGTGCAGCGATACCTATTTCACAACAAATAACAGAATAAAATTAAAACTATCATATAGTCATAACAATTTGTACCATAGTGGTTTGCATTAATTTAGATTAAAATCACAGGTAAAAATTAACTTAAAAATTTTTTCCTAGTGTAGTACGTCGTTAAGACTCCTTTGTGTCACCTACACTATAGACACTTATTGGCTTCTTGTTTATTGGGTGTATCGCTTGGGTCACAGTGACACCCATGCGATGTTCCAGATATTCCTTTACTTTACTCGCTAATAGCCGGTTGTTATCATGCACATGTGGATGTGATATAAATTCATCTAACTGTAAACAAACAATATCATAAAATAAAAGTCGAAATAATAACAATATATGAATAGAAAGCTGAACGAAACTCACTTTCATCCACTTGCATTCGCTGATCTCCCTGTCACACTTGACAATGTCAAACGTCTGTGGAATCAAGCAAGAGATAGTATAAATATCTGAACAACCAAAGGCATATTGATGTGCATGTCTGAATGCCAACATGCATTTGAATTTAGCTATGACTCCAGTCTCCTCGAGCACTTCTCTCTCCACGGCAGTGGTCATGTCCTCCCCAGGTTCTACGTATCCCCCTGGCAGTTTCCAGTGTGTGCTGGCAATACTGTGTCTCTCCCTGACAACAAGAATCTCCTTAGTATCCTCGTTCAAAACTACAGCTCCCACACCCAAGTTTGTGTGAGCGTAAGGAGGCACATTGCAGGTCTCTACTTCAGGAAGCCATCTGTACAAGGTCGCCTGTTCTTGCTTGGCATGATGGAATTGAAACCCTCTCTTTGTCAGCTCCGGTATCCAGTAGCTCTGATTCAGATCCACCCGGAACCATATCGTCCGCCTCTTATCTTTTGTCCATTGATCTAAAGACGCTGTAATAATTAAAAAAAAATCTCACATGAGTTTCATCAGCAATCGCAATCTCAAGTAAGTTTTTTTATATAAAAAAAATTGTAATGACCTTCAAGTCGCTCGGGAAACAGGGCGACGTCGCAGGGCTCGGCCTTTGAGTCAACGGTGATACCGTTGTATCGATCGACTTGCCCGTGAAAACAATCCTGAGTCTGAGCCATGCCGCTCGAGAAGACGAACCTGACTCCGCGACCCTGTAGACAACGACTGAGCGCCTTCGTAAACATCGACTCTGCCTGCAATGTGTTTTTTACTACTACTACTACTACCACCTCGCGCGACTCTCCCCCCCGCGTGTGCAGCGTGTATAGTATTATAGGTGTGTTGTATATAATATGTTTTCGCGCACACGTGATCCGCCAAAGTGAATAAGCGTATACGAGCGTGCGCATGCTCCCGATGCGTCAGCTGTACAACATGTATATATCTCTCCCTCATTTTATCCATTCATCGCTGATCGCGCGCGCGCGATTTAAAGTCCGAGAGGAAGTATAATATACATATATTAGGAACGTGTACTACAGTATATCGTGCAATCACTCTCCGCGGCCTTGTGACACTGTAATGATTCCTGCACCTGCACCGCAACGCAATCGTCATTGCTAATGACGCGCGCAGTCCCCGTCCTCGCTCCAAAAGTCCTCAAGGTCATGATAAATCTTCTCCGTCCTGGGATTATAATTAAGGGCCTGACAGACTCGGCAGTAGTGTCGAGAGGGACTACCAAAGTAGCCGTGTTCATTGATAACCCGGTACCTGGAACGCCAGGATTTTAGTCTCGAGTATTCACGTGGATTACGGTTGAGATATTGTAGATAATTGGCAAGCGATGCCGGATTGGCAAAGTCATCGACGTGGAGGTAGGAATTCGGTGGTAAGAGACGTTGACAATCGTTGCGAGGTGGACCCATTATCACTGGGACTGGACCTTTTTCGTACGCGTTCCAGAAGATCTTTTCGCTTAGGTACTCTCGGCAGTTGGAGTTCTCGAAGGCTAGGTAGAATTTGTAGGCCGAGAGAACTGGACAGTCCTGGGCGAAGTGACCTGGACAGGCTGTACGGTTGCCGTTGAGACAGCGGCCGAGGATATCTAGATCGTTACCTGTGGAAAGAGTTTTATTTTGTCATATTTTATTTTATTTATTCACGGTGAATAAGCGCTAAATTTTTAAATTTCTTTAATCAAGCTATAATACATACTGTTAGGTTGATGAGTCATATATAAGGGAAATGACTTGGGTAAGATAATATCGACCAATTCAATTATAACGACTTGGGTGGCGGCGACCGCTAATAAAGTTATTGACCTATACATAATATATGACTTCCGAAACAGGCACGCCCGAAAGTCCACAGCACACGCACATGCGCAACCCTTACGCCCCCAATTCCGTCTTTTTTATCATCAGGAGACCGATTGTACATACTTTGAATCTTCTAACTTAGATATTTTCTTTAATTACAAAGAATATAAGAAATGAAGAAAACGTCTGTTTACATATATACGTTGCAGTAATCTGATGTCTAAGAAATGAGCGCTTGAGGAAATTCTTCACTTACTCTACTAGATAAGAACCATAAATAGTTTTTACTGACAGAAAAATTCTTTGACTGTTCTCTGAGTAATACTCAGTATAGATAAGCAAGATAGGCTAGCACATTTTCTAATTAAACAATTTTATTTATAAATTGTGGCGAGTAGAAAACTAAGATGTCTTCGGCAGATGTTTCGACGCCGGAGTTTTATGATATACGGTCCGAATAATCCAGCTGACGCCCAGCGGCCGGAACGGATTAAGTCATAAAACGTATCGGTAGCATTTGGCATCGTCCGAGGACGCAGTTTTTTCTACATTTTCTACCGCGTCTAACTGCCCACTCTTCTCAACCATTTTCGGGGTGCATCGGCATCGCAGATGCTCCTCGAAGCACAATATAAGTATTCTCTGCGCGGATGTGGCAACATCGCGAAACGAGCCATTGTCCGTCTTGAGTTATTTAAAAAATTACCTATACTTTCAGAATCGCTCGCTCAATTACAATACTTTCCCCCGCGATCGTCGAGTCCAGCAGACTCCCTAATACACAGAAAGGAATAAAGAAGGTGCCAGAACTGTATATGACAAAGGTACAAACGTTTGTATCTCTCTCTCTCTCTCTTTCTTCCTCCGCGTAAATTCAATAGCTTGCATAGTAGAATTTAAGTCGATTCTTATTATAACGAGACGTACACATCAATTGTTATAGCTATAGTCTAAATTTATTTATGAGGGTGAATGGAAAATTCTCCACGAGTTATTATAACTAGTGGAGAATTTACTATTCATCATCAGAAATAAATTTATGTTAATACAAGTGTAAAAACTCTCTCTCGATCTCTCTCGTTTTTTTTTATAATAATTCAAGGGTAGTTGCAAAATCGCAGATTAAAATGTATTCGCGTTAATGGACTGTAAAACTCGACTATTGTACGGCTGCTCTTTACTCCTACCAGTTTCACTATGCTGTTTCTCTCTAATAAGACCGACAGTAATAATTTATGCACTTAAATTATTCCTAGCGCCACCCGTGTTTCCGGTGTTTCCCAAATAAGCAACCATAATCCACGTTTTCTCAGTGCATAACAAGTTGAACGACCTACGGGACGAAGCTAGTGCACTAAAATGAATATACCTTCTCATAATAAAAGAAACCATTTTGCTATGTAAATTTTACTTGCGACTTTTCTCCGCGAAACAATAATAATACTAGTATCAGAGAGTCAGCGAATTCTCGCCGTTCACCTCCAAATAAAACAGTATATCGTTTGATGACGATTGATTCTAATTATATGGCAGAGCGCAACAATCATCGTTAGAAATATGAAAGTAAAAAATTTAGAAACTAAAGAGTGCGGTGGCAAAGTATGTATATATGACGGCGAAACGCATCATACTTGCTTTTTAAACCATATAATTACAACGATGCCAAATGATAACTAATAATATAATCGGTGGGACTACGCTGATAATTAGTACTATATTCAGTCAAGATCAGAAAATTATTAACAATTACTTCCTAAAAGTTCTTACCTAAAATTTTCTTGAGGTCCTTAACATACTGCCAGCGATTATTCCTGCCTGAACAATTACTGCCTAGGATCGCGACCAATTTGCCATTAGCCTCTCTCTCCTCCAGAGAATCTTCTATCTCATTATAATCCATAGACTCCTCGCTTGTCTCTCCGTGAGACGACGAACGCTTAAGAATAGTCCTACCATAAGGTACAGGAACATCGCTATCCATCCGATAACTCATGGACCAATTAAAAATACCATCGTAGTCCGAGAGCCTCTGTGGCTGTACTAAGAAAGTATTTATCGGCGACTCGTCTGTCAAAAAAATCCATCGTTGTTTTAGATTCTGACGTTTGGGTAGAGATTGCACGCCTCGTGTTCGGTGCAAGTGGAATATTACGGCGTCTGCCTTGTCAAGCTCCTTGTTGTCGTACGTTAAAAGACAGTTTTTTACTGAACAGTCTTCCCAAGCCGAAAATCTGTGAAGAAGTACATTTTAATTGTTGCAATAGTATAGCTTACAGTAAGAGTGAATTAAATTTAACGTAACAGATTACATATTTCAATTAAAAGCTGGCTGATATGTGTAAAAGTCAATAATTATCATAAATATTACTTGTCAATAATTATCATAAATGTATACTTGGAGGCCTTTGCTTGAATAAAAATAAATTAACTATATTTACGACTTCAAAATAATAAAATTCCAAGAATATATAGGTCTTATTTGTCAAAGGTCTGCTGGAAATAATTAAAATTCTTCCAGTAACGCGCACGATACAAATAAGTGAATAAAAAAAAATTTACTTTGGATGACCTGAAAAGAATGTTATTTTGTGACATCAGTGTCATTATAGTATATAAACACTTTATGATTTTCGACTTTTTGAAAAAAGTATTCACATTCTTAGGTTCAAATTCTTGTTAAAAACATTGTTATTTTGATCATACGCGCGATAGTTAATGCGACTAAAACGTTCATAATTTTGAATAATACAAATTACAAACGTATATTTTCCCGAGATAATCCTGTTTTTTCAAATGCACAAAAGCTTACGATAAGATATTCCCACATGATTTTCTGAGCCCGACAGAAGACGGCACATAATTATCTAACATATGTATGCAAGATGCGCACATTTCCCCGGGACTCCAGGTACTTATACCAATACCAACCAGCACTCGCGAGTATATCTTAGCCAATCAGAAGCTCAGTTTCACTTTTAGACACACCCCTTACATCCCTATTGCTAGGAACAGACGCGAAACAGACTAGATTCTCTCTCAGACCTCCGGGGAGTAAACATCACAGTCTGCTCAGCCTCATCATATTTATCAAGTCCGTGACAATTTTCAAAGTATTCGTTATTCGTGTCAATGTGCATTATTATGCTTCATAAAGTGTTTGTTATCCGTGATGTGAACACTACATCAGTCTGCTTCGCTTGCAAGTCCGCGACATTTTTCGAAATGTTTTTTATTCGTGTCAACGTGCGTTGTTATGCTTCATAAAGTGTTTTTAACATGATTGATTGAGCAATGTAAACATTACATTAAACATAAACCAATATCCGGTTATCGATTTATAATTATTAATCTTTCATTGATTCTGCAGGTACGGTTTTTACTGTTTACACATAAAGACTTATATTTTACTGCAGCTGCTGCGATAGTGCCGAGACTTAAATGTCTATTAACTTTGCTTGAAATCTGAATCTAAAAATTGATACAATACATATTTTCTCATGTAATATAGAAAAAGTGCAACATTATTTCTATTACATATATAAAAACAATTGATAAATCGTAAATTAAAAAAAAAAGAAATTACACTTTTTTCCGAGAAAAACGCCTGAGATGCCGTCTCTCGAGGAAAGGTCCATACTCCCACACGAGTATAATAAAAGGATTGGATCTATTGGAAGTCTTTGGCGGCGTCGGACTGTCTTCTTGCGACAAAAGCCAATTACCGAGCGGCGTCGAGTCATTACTGAACCGTCGCTTTTGCCACTCGAATTCTTCCACGGACAGCTGATCTTCCGTCTGCTGAAAAAACTCGCGAGATAACTCGGTTACTTAACCATCATAACCATCGTTACACTTACGAGCATCGAAAAAGAAAACTCGAACGTGTGCTTATTACTCACTATACGATGCGAAAATCGTCTATACCGCTATATAATACGTACACGCTACAATTACACGCATAACAATATACGGCCGGGGAAAAAATGTAGCGATAAAAACGCGATATCGACTGGATTAACACGCTGTTATTTTTCGAACGTACGGAAAAACTGGTGCAGCGGTTAGAAAACGCGGCGGCTCTTCAGTCATTGATTAATTACTCGGTAAAGCGTGAAAAAAACCTGCAGCTTTCTTTCGCGGATGTAAAATTTTCGTGGAATCCGTAAAAGAAAGAGACTATACATAATTCGCGATGAGATTTTTTACAGTTAGGTTGTAAACGATTATACAGCCTAATTAAAACTCATAGTTCAATACACTCGTTCGAACTGAAACTCATTACAAGTATTATAGTAGACTACAGTTTTTTTTTTTAGAAACACAGCGTTTTCGTTATCAGCAAGAGCGGGACATTCTCGTATTAAAAATAATCGATTCCGCTCTAATAATGACTCACTATAAAACAGCATTACACACTCAAGAACAGTACACTGCGAATATACACAAACTTTACAACGACCATAAACTCCTTTGAAACTATACAGCACCAGCAGGAATAACGACTACTTATATATATCTCTCACAACTTTTTTTTGTACACGAGATATCGCGACGTGAAAGTGGTTTCCCCGAATTTTTCGAAAACACGCACTCACTTACCTGTATCAGTAGATCTTCCGAGGACGCGATATTATTCCTTACGACGCTATTATTAGGCACATCGCCGGTTCCGAGAATCGCGACGACGAACAGTCCGACGAGACAAAAAACACATCCGAGCAACAGGAGGCAACGGAGCCAGCGCAACAACATCATCGTCGTGCGGACACTCACTCCGCACTGCAGGCCGGTCTCGATTTTCTTGACTAGCCATGCGTACTTACGCCGGTTATAGGTCCCTCTCTCTGTTCTCTGTCTATCTCTCGTTGTTGTTATGGAGAACAGTAGACTACTACTGCATGTAATTCGCGCGCGAGATAGATGCAAAGACTCCCTCTCACTCTGGCGAGTTTCTTTTCTCGCGGCGGTGCATGACCAACTCGACTTTTTCCTTTCTTTCCCTCGAGTGACGGCTTCGGTTTTTCTCTTTGCTGGTAATTGATTGACTTTTTTTATTTTGCATGATATACGTTCTTTATCTAATTAATGCTAACAATGACGTTTGTCGATTGTCCGATACATGCATAATCGGCTGTAATATGTAATTCAGGAGGTTACCTCTATACCGCTCACTTCACGCGCACGAGTATGTGTATTTGTTTACTTTCGTAAGATTCAAGTCGGTATAATCAAACGAATTTCCCGCCTGCTTTCAGGCTATATTGGCAGAACTGTCTGTGTGCTATTGCCATTGGACGAGACTCGACTGCAGTAGCGAAGCGAGTTTTTTGTACATCAGAACAGGCGCTAAGTGGTGGCGGCTGGTGGTGGGGCAGTTGCAATATAGCACTTACTATACGTATTACGTATAGACTATAGGTGCTCACTTGTACATTGTACATTTTATTGCGCTTCTCGGAAGATCGAGCCACCAGCGAGCGCGGCCAAACGGCCATCAGAACCTGCAGGAACACGCGGGAGATGACAACAAAATGGAAAGTATAGGTAGCGGAATTTAGCGACCAGAACGATTCAGGGCTTTCACAAAGAGTTTGTGAATTTTACGCGACTGAGCCAGTTGCAGGCCGCCGTGACCATGGAGAGAATCCTGGAACGGATCGGCGAGATACGAGAGGAGATCGTCATCAACAAGCCCTTGGTTAGTTAACCCCCTTTGAACGGCGTAAATTTCTCTAGTAGTTCTTGTCTTCGTTGACGATTTTAATGTTATTGTTACAGTTCTTCTGCGGAAGAATGAAGGAGAGCGATCTCGTATGCCTGAGTTTGCTTGTGTCCAGACAGCACTGTTTGTTTACAAAGTTACCTGACGGTTTATATGTGACTGATTTGGGGGTAAGCTATAAAGTTTTCTTATTGTGTTCGATGTGTTAGATCGTCGAGTATAGACAAATGACCAAAATTCGTCCTTGGTCGAAGCTTGAGTCCTTCATTGTTTGTACTGTGCATACTTGAGTGAACAGTGGATTTTTACTTGTGTTGACTTTGTGCCGTTGTGCTTTTGTATTCTCTAACTGATATAGTGTTCAATTTGTTATTGCAGAGTTCGAACGGTGTATATATTAATGGAATAATACAAGAATCAAAGAGAGCAATCTTACTGAAAGAAGGTGACATAATTGGTATAGGCTGTGCAGAAGTTACTAATTTAGACCCTTCTACAATGTTTGTATATAGAGTTAAAAATAGGGTAAGTATCCATGCCTCTTCTGACCCTGTTTCCTTCTTGAAATCTTGCTTCCATGCTAAAGTATCTTTGCATTATGCTTCAAAATAAACTGCTTACCATTTGGAATTTGTTTTGTGCTTTTTACTCCTACTTTTAGTTTTCTTCAAACACTTTTATTCAATCTGCATTTCAATGCTAAATTATTATTTAAATTTTATCGCAGTCTAATTTCATTATACTTGAAAATGATCTATTTTGTATTCAGAGCTTTGTTTAGTAGTTTAAACTCAGACTTGTAGTTGTTTATACATTTTTTTAGAAACGTTTTAAAATTTCATTATCGTTATTAAAATTTTTTGTAAAAATGTCTTGTAAACCAAAACAAAGCCTCAAGCAAATAATAAACTATTATTTTTTATTTTAATTGCCTTTATTTGTTTATCAAGGTGCTGTGTGATAATACTTCTGATGGTATAAGTAATGACAGACATACTCGTAAAGAGCAGTCTAAAAATCGTCGAAATGAATCAAGCACCAATGATGCCCCAGCTAATAAAGTGTCAAGAAACTGCAGTAATGCAGTTTCTGATGATGATGATGATGATATCGAAATTATTGAAGATTCTGGTCCCTCTAGTGCTGATACTGCAAAATCTCGTGAAATGGAAAAAAAGAGTGAACCAGTCAGGCAAGTATCAGAATGTGCCCCTAACTTGGGACCAACTCGGAGAGAGATCAATGGAACTGCAAAGAAGAGAGAATTTGCAACTGAATGCGCAACTGCTTCTGGTGTAACTGAACAAAAGGCTAGTGCAAACATGAAAAGGAATGATCCTATAAAATGCCATATGATAATGCCACATATCATTGACATAGACGTAACAGAGCCTTGTAAATCAAACAAAGCTCAAGATGATGACGATATAATGGAAATTGATTTAACACCGCCAAGGAACAATGTTAACAAGGAGCTTGTACATACAAATTTAAGTAACAAAGAACAAGGAAATTTCAATCAATTCATAGGTGATGTACATGTCAAGCAAGAGCCACAAAATGATTCTGAGCCTAGTGCTCCTACAACAATGGTAAAAAAGGAACCAGACTGGGGATCTTTTTCACAAATCGATATAGTAGAAATAAATGATGATGATGATGGTGCATTTCCTTCTTCACAACTTTTTGACAGAACAGTTGTAAAAGATGAATTGGAAGAGGAAGATAATGATGATAATGCTCTTCATTCTTCATTATTTTTTGATGATGAAGATGATAATATTGTTACAATATTAGAGAGTGATGAAGATGATGATTTGATAATTAGCGGAGACAATACAATGTATCCAATGCAAAAAATAAAAATAGAACCTGGTTTAGAGCCGGCTTTAGAATTTGTAGATGTTGGAGTAGTACATCCTACTGTATCAAATGAGACTGATAATGTGTGCCAAAATAATTTAGATGTGCCTAATCATGAGCAAGTAGATTCTGCAGCAATGCTAATTGCCTCTCTGACAACTGATCAATCACTCGAAGAACAGTTATCTGCATTACATCAAGAACCATTACTTGAACCATCTACCAGTAAAGATCCTTTGATTGATAAGGAAACATCTGTCATGAATGATAGTTCCAGTCATAACGATATTTCTGCCACCAAAGACACATCTACCTCAAGTAATAAAGATAGCAAGAAATCAAAAAGGAAAGGTTTGGAAATCTGTGAACCACATTTTATAAAGCCTAAAAAGAGAAGTGATAGAGCTAACAAAAAAGATGTCAATAAGTCAAAAAATAAGGATGGATCTGAGAATAAATCAGACAAGAAAAGAAGACATTCTTCAGATTCATCAAAGAATTCATCTCACATTAAAGATGGTAGTGAAAAATTGTCCAAAAATAAAGAAGATAAAAAAGACAAAGGTACATCTAAACCCAGCTCGAAAAAGAGTAGTCATAGCAAAGAATCAAGTAAAAAGGCTAAGAGTCATAAGGATAAGCATCAAAGTATTTCATCAGAATTAGAAAGTCATCAAGAAGCTGATTTACCCAAAAATAAGAATGATAAAAATCTATCTAAATCTTTTGAAAATAATTCGAATAACTCTGATATGTTAAACCAATCTAGACCAAAGAATAAAACAACAATAGTAAAAGCAAAAGTTTCAAAAAAAACACGCGGTGATATGCTTTGCGAAGAAATGCTAATGTCACGACCAAAGCCAAGAAATGATGCAAAAACGAAAGCTTCAGAACCTGTAAAAGAAAAAACTGCTCCAAAACCGGATAGCATTTCTTCGTTTGTTATTCCTCGTAGGCAAGTTCCGTCATCTGCTATTCCATCCAGTTCTATGTCTATGGTTAGTCAATTGAACTCTCCACCATCAACATCTCGGACTAAAGATGTTCCATCTACTCTTATGAAAAATTCATCAAATGCCATGAACATACCTCTAACTCCACCTTCTTCACCAATCAGTAATGAGACATCTCCATCCCCATTAGCAGAACCTGTAACAAGTCTCAATAATGCATCAGCTATACCGTCATCGAATTTAAATTTAAAATCGGCGTTAAAATCTGCCAATCTGAACAATTCCCAAAAAAAAGTTTTATTCAAAGCCAATATTGTAGCTGTTCGTGAATTTCCTATTGAAGAAGGCAATCTAATGAGAAACATTAAAGATGGTAATAATTTACGAAGTGGTAAAAAAGATTTCATTGGGTATAGAACAACCGAATTGAAAATTGAAGATTTTTTGGCTCGCGTATTTGCGTGGGAGCCTGTTTGGTTGGAACAACAACAAAAAATTAAGGCATTACCCCCCATTGTCAAACCAGAAGATATGAAGCAACTACCAACAATTTTTACTTCTTTTGACCAATACTATAAGAGAATGGAAGTTTGATTATTGCTAGAGACCTGGCAATATTTGGTCAAAGAGTATGAGTGCACTGGGAATAGGTATATACTGAAAGATTAATAAACATATCTTAAATTTTTATAAGTAAATTATTGCATAATCAACATTTTAGGTATACCACATCTGCAGTTTTACCATGTAGTATTGTAAGACATTCTATTAGACAGATGATGACACCTAATAAGTTAAGATATACCATGATGTTCATTCATACATTAGTGTCGAAAAATCAATTGAGAATGCAAGAACACCCAGTATATGGGGACATGATAATTCTAGAATACACAATCAAGCATGGTGATTCCCTCCAAATGAGACGAGCGTTTGCATATGTTGTACAGGTTCAGCAACAAAATTCTTTGAAATATTTGCGATCTAATCAAATGCTTAGTAAGTGTATTATTGTATGTACATTTAATATTTAAGTTATTTAATTAAGAATAAAAAAACTGTTTAACCGGCATCATTGGAAATATACGGGATATATGAACGGGAAAACATTGAAGTTAAGCAGAGTTACTTAGCAGGGTAGTACTTGGATGGGTGACCGCACCAGGGATCTCACTTGTTCAATGATTCCTCAGATGGGGAACGATAACCTAGGCATTTCTCGTGGAATTAAGAAGTGCCTAAGTATGAATTTCCTATCGGCTGAATCCTGGCGTGGGGTTTTTTGACTAGTAAGTTTTCGCTACGTCAAAGGGCAAGTCCCCGGACGAATGCGGGAGCAATGGGTTTAAGGGGGAACTCCACTGATTTACAATTATTTTTTTCTATTACTCTGCATATTCAAATTTTGGGGCCTTAATTGTATTGATAAAAGACGATTACATACCAATTTTAAGCTATTTTTGATTAACTCAAATATAATCCGATATTACTCAGCATGGAAAGAAAAATAAAAAAGATTTAACTTTTTTCGACCAGTTGAAACAGCTTACATAAAAATCGGTTAAAACTATCGAGAATTAAGTAGATCCTACTGATTTTTGCGGTTGGCAAGCCCGAGGAAAGATGGGATTACGATCAAAGCATCCGCACAGAGGTGTGAGGGATGTTCTCTAGTAAAAGTCTGAAATCGGGTATACGGGTGGAATAAACGAATAAAAAAACTAACTTTAATTTAAAAAGTGTGTTTGTGTGTGTGTGTGTGTGTGTGTGTGTGTGTGTGTGTGTGTGTGTG
>UCOJ01000459.1:0-101698 GCA_900474305.1 Cecidostiba fungosa | reverse complement strand
TGCTTATCATTGCAATTCTATTTTCAGCAACGGAAATCAAATCAGAGTTTAATAGAGCTTCAATATTGAATTCTAAAAGATATTCTGGGTACCAAAAGTAGCATATGAAGGTGTTCATCAAAATTCTTGACGCAATTCTTGTAACTGTGACATTTATGGACCCGCATGAACGAGGCAGGATATCTGCTTTTAAGCAAAATGAGGTCATTTTTTAAATATGCTAACATACTTAAATATTTTGCAAAAATCAGTCTTTATATTTTACGTTTTTTTTTATCATAAAATGGACATTTCCATAAGTACAAAACTCGACCTTCATTAAACACGCAACTGCACCATATAGCAAATTTCCGAGAAAAAGTAAATTCTCCGATTTTAAATGCCGTTATATGGCGTCATAACAAATTACACGATTAAAAAAAGCCGCGGTATATTTTAAAAACTATAATCATCCCTCAATCACGATCGACCACAGCGTATTATAGTCAGGCGTCGTTACGCAATAAATATAACCGAGCGCAAATCCCTTCCGATCCAATCGCGCGCAAAACTCGGCGAATAATTCTCAGCTCCTCCATACCTATATATACCCCCCTCCGCGCAAAAATCCATATCCATCGACGGCCGTCGGACTATAAACGTTCCGCTCTCGCGCGTTCATAAATAAACTTATCTGGCGACCCCCCTCCACATCAGCGCTTTTCGACTTTATATACGTATATCACACACATATGCAGAGCGGAACAGTCATATATATAGTGTACAGAGGGCTTCTGGTCCAGAGAGAGAGAGAGAGAGAGAGAAGAGGGTAGGGGGAGAAAGGTGGTCGCGCTGCGGAGAGAGGATGAATGGAGCGACACTGGCGTGCTGCCAGACAGCAAGTAACTTATTATATCTGGCATTAAATTATTATGGAGCCCGACAATGGGCACGGCCAAGTGCATAGGAAGCGATTAAGCCGAACGACACGCTATATCTGCAGAGAGCGCCGACCGAGAGCTATACCCCGCGCGCGCGCTTCCATTTGTCCTCTGGCTTTCACCGTCATTACGCGCGGCATCGGCGACATGCCAAAGGAAATCAGATTTAATGAGGGCAAAGGACTCCGGAGGAGCCTTCATCGGCCACTCATTCGATTGGCCATTTGAGTTGCTGTATTATATGTCTGAGGGTGATTAGTGCAAATGGGTCTTGTTGTGTGAAATTTTTCTTTTTTAATTATTATTTTAACGTGGCTGTCGAAGAGTGTTCAATACTGAAGTATCGATTAGATTGCATTTTGAAGCAAAACAAGCAATGCTTTGGTTTGAACGAGCGAAATTGTATACCGAGAATTTTTGTATCAATCGAATATACAGGTTCAGCGGGTGAAAATTCAACTGAATTAATTTTATTTTAGTATGATTCAATACGAAAAAATCAGTGAAAAATAAAACTCGCGGTCAAATTCACGCAATTTGCCAGAAATACGTCTGATTTTTTAAATAACAAATAGAAGTTCAAATATCGTTTGTGGAAATACGTTTCAAAGTGTTTTATACGAAGTATTAAAAAACAAGCTATATTGATAAATATGAGAGTGCGGTATAGAATGATGTAGGTATTAAAAACATTAATCTGGTGGTTTGATAAAAGTAATGATGATAATTATTTGAATTCGAAGAATGTATACGTTATGTATTAATAACAAATGTATTGTTTCAATCACAGAAGGTCGATGAGAATTTTTAATGACCAAATTATATACTTATATAATATTTATGTTTCAAAATAAAAAAAATATTAATTATGAGTTTGTTTCTCAGGTGCACTTAGCTCACAAACCTTGTAAGTCTCAAAGAGAGCAATAACGAGAGTTATTTATAATAAACCTACTTGTAAATAATACAAACTTCTCAATAAGATTGAGTATAGCTCAAACCGGCGAAATGCATATAGCTCCGGCACTGCAACTAAATAATTCCAATGCAAATAAAAACGATCCTGCTCCGAAGAATTATTAATAAATTCCTGAACCCCAACCTACTCCGACGAACAAAAAAAGAAAAAGATTCCCGCAGTACACGCAATTACCACGGCGGTAAAAGCAGCCCCTCTCACACACCCGAAGCGATTTATAAACTCCCGCGCTCGACTCCCCCCTTCGAAATTCCCGCGGCCCTGTAAATATATATACTATACTTCATCAGCCTCTCCGATCCCGCATTAATCAAAGTGTCTGATGCGCCGAAGAATACAAGAAGCTCTCTCAGAAAAAAAAAACAATTGCTCGAAGCCGACCAAACTTTCGATATTTACATCATCCACCGAGGGCTGCGCCTCCGAGAAGAAGCAAAATCCACTTAACTTGTTGCTGCGTTCCATCGAGATTCGCTCGTCAAGTTCCCCTGTACATATATATATACACATGCTGCGCGACTCCGTGCACATCAGCATCAGAAGAACGATGCAATTCAGTCGTGCGTTTATATACGGGAAATTGATTATAAAACTATAAACTCTCGGCTTAATTCGATGCAAACGAGCAGGAGAGAGAGAGAGAGCGTATATCAAGTTTATACGCGCTATGTATATAGGTGGCGCGCGGAAATTCAAAATCGCTTCCGTATTAACTCGAACCTCTACGGCGCGGCGCCCAAGACATTATAATTACGGCAATTTAAATTCAATAATTTTGCTATTTTGCGGGAGAGAGAGAGACGCGCATATCACGCGGACTAGCTCCCAGCTCGTAGACAACGACGTCGTCGTGCAGCTGTTCTGCGAATTAGCATACTAAACTTTATCACCAACAGCCCGACAAAGACGTGCCAAGACGGCTCAACTAATTTCGAAGATAGAATAAGTTTCGCGCCGCTGATGCTGCAGTCGTTGAGAGAGAGAGATCTCGCCTTCTCTCTCTCTCTCTCTCTCTCTCTCTCTCTCGTGCTCTCTTATATATAGCAGAGCGAGATCATCATCAGAAGGCAATAAGTCTAACTAGACGGCCTCTCTGATACGTTTTCCTCAGTCCCGACGCGATATTATTCTTTTCCAAGAGTTTCGAGAGCGCGTCCGGCTTGTTTTCCGATTCTTTTCTTTCTTTCTTTCCTTTTTTTTAGCGTTTGGGCGGCTCCGATGTCGCTTTAATCTTATACTGTGTATACGAGACGAGCGACGAGAGATGCCAGTTATACGGCTCGGAGACGACGACTCAAAGGTGGACGAGGATGTGCGCGTTCGTCAAAGAAACTTCATGGCTTTAATGGCAGCGAAATAGAGATTATGCGAGTATAATTGGAGCGAATTCTGCTTTTTATTAGCATATAGTGCAACATTGTTACTCTTTGAAACTCGACTTATTATATTTGTACTGCAGTATAATGCGTTCTTTGAAAGAATAAATTCGCGATGTATAATTTTTCTGTTCCAAGTATTACTCTTACACCGTCAATTCGAATGCCTCGCATTTCTTATCTATAAACTTCGCCTTTTCGGTCTGATCGGGACGAGAGGTTTGTAAATTAAAATTTTTGCGCGGTATTGATTACATCTACGTGAAATATTTTCTCCCGGTATTTATTAAGAAAGTTTTCAAAGCTTGCAGCAATATGTAGGTATGTTTTAATTTTAATAAGTCAGGTATTTGTTGGAAATCGATATACCGCTGAATTGCGCGCTTTTATAGCCTTAAGACCTTTATTGATCACTATACTATTTCATGTTATTATAGCCAAGATTTTTTTTGTATCAAATATATAACGTGAATAATTATTATAAACGCTATACTGCCTTACATATATATGAGAAATGCTAATTAAATTGATCAAATTAAGCGCTCGGTAAAATATGCAACGACCATCTTCTCGATAAGACTTGCCAAGTATACCTTGTACATATTACCGAGAAGATTACTTCCATTTCGCATTTCAGTAAACCTCATTTTATCAAGTGTACTTCTAACGATATAAATTACATCTCACAAGTCTCACAAGACTCTTGCTGCATCTGCTTATTTCCTTTCGAATTTCATACCTGCGTATATTTTATAGAGACCCATATATACACACAACTACGGTTATAAACGAGCAAAGAAATAGCGTCCGTTACACATTTGAGCCAAGATTATTCCAGTCGCGTGTGCTGCATGCGACCCAAGAAAACAAATCAGAGCCAAAAAGAAGCTAAATACCATCCACATGAACTTAAGAAAAAAAAATCCACTATACACGGCAGATCCAAGAAAAATTCAATATTCCTCGCACCGCGCGAGCGCGAAATTCCAGATTCCAAATCTAACGCGCAGCTACTTTTTTACGGTCATTAGCACCACTCCGACGACTATAATACCTACGGCCATTCGTACTTATGTTAGAGCCAATTTGGCTATAATATTTCCGGAACGGCCTTGAAGGGAATAGTATATAGCTTCATAGCGAAGAATTTGTATTCAATTTCGGTGGAGAGAAACTGCGCTTTGTTTCACTCGGCGACGACGGCATACATTACACCGCCGCGACGTGCCCCACCGAGAAAGCGAGGAGTGGAGCGATCTTTTGCATTATCAATGCAACGGCGACCGGCCCCATTTTCCGCGCGACGCGCGAGTACTTATATATACCGTTTTTAATAACGACGGGGATACGAGAGCTGATGCATAACTTTTACGGGTAAATTACTGCGCAGCTATCTTGAAATAAGCTAAATACCGTTTTTAAAAATTATCAAATGTATGTGGCGTTTTTTTTTTTTTTTTATTGAACTACTTTTTATACGATTGCGCAAACATTTGCTTCGCAAAAATTCACCTAACGAGAAGCGGCTATATGCAGCTCCTCTCGCAGGTATTTGCAGTCGATTTTAAATCGTTTCAGTCGGAAGATTCCATCGACATTCCACGACCGTTTTAACTTTAAAAGAGTTCCTTTGAAACCGATAAAACTGTGTAAACAGGATGAAGAATCTTGTTCTGAATATACGTAAAAAATGTTGGTTGAAAAACTACACAAATTAATAG
Organism: Cecidostiba fungosa; assembly: GCA_900474305.1. Taxonomy (NCBI): domain Eukaryota; kingdom Metazoa; phylum Arthropoda; class Insecta; order Hymenoptera; family Pteromalidae; genus Cecidostiba; species Cecidostiba fungosa. The sequence continues at coordinate 96,702 of UCOJ01000459.1, read as the reverse complement.
AGAGCGAGTTGCAAGTTTAGAGTTATTGCAAAATATTTTTTTTGCATATGTAGGCACGTTGATCATTATACTGTGAGATAAACTCAAATCGATTTTTAATGCATCTGATGATATTATTCTAGCATTCACTAGATTGCACACTTCGTTTATAAATTATTTGCTTGATAAATTCAGTTTCATCTACGTGATTATAATACAATTATTTTTATATCTCATAACTTAATGATGACGATTCTCTTCAATTATTATTATATTATCGTCGCTGAACTGTTTTAATAATTTAGAACGTTTATGTTATATTGTCCCGATTTATATAAAACAAAATAATTGATTATTTAATTTGATTTAAAATTCGTTATATATGTATATAAATTAAAAAATTACAGATGATAATTTTGATTGGAAAAACTCAAGAAACAACGGATTCTTCTCTACGTTCTAGTTTTACAGCATTAATTTTAAAATATATATTTAAATAAAGTAAATTCATTATTAGCTTAACTTGAAGCATACAATGTAAGACAGAAAGATATAAGGGTTGACAATTATACGCATACTGTGACTCCACCTGACGAGAAGTAGTTCAACTCAACCACTGGGTTGACCGACCCGACCGACCGACAGTAAAGTTGCGGCGCAGGATCAATCGTAAATAAAAAAAAAAGGAAACGTATAACGATCATCTCATATAATGAATAACAAATAATGAACTACCTATAAAGTATTTGGCTGATTGTGTTTTGATTTATAAATATTACGTATATACATATCATGACACATTCAAAATTAATGGTTAACTTTGTTCATTGAAACATTGAATTAAAAAAATTTTAAAAATAAAACTTTTTAGTTAAAAATTTCAAGTCTAATTAATTAAAAACAAAAAATGGTTGGAGTAGAAATACTTAAAAAAAACGAACCGCATTATGTGCCTGGGTAAAAATAATTAATCATTTAACATATGCGATATAAAGACACTTGTATTATAAAGAATTTTTCAAAAATTGAATTTAAATAAATAACTATGTAATAATTGTTTGTTTTCACATGCTAATAAAATCAGATACACGGGATATTGCCCTCAACATCAATTTATATGCGGCGAAAATTACGGCAACCTGACCCATAAACTGCTACTCGACCCAACCATAAATCATGCGGAGAAACTTGTTCTCGTGGATAATACAAAAGATTATGAGGTATGCGCAAAGTTGGGTGATTTCTAAAAATTCTCTGTAAAAAATTGCAAAACTACTTAATTTGCAGGTGACCAAACCTACAAAAGATGACATCGATATCGTCAACTCGCGATCTGCTAGAACTGATGCCGTATATGCACATCCAATGGTTCCTTCTTACGATGGTACGATAAATAATATGATTGTAATTTACAGAAAAAAGTACTATTCGTAATGCGTAAATATTTTTCAGGTTTTGTGCCAAATTTGGGTGATGTACGCGATAAGCCGTTTGAAATTCAAGCTATTCAAGGCGTTGCAGCCTTTGAAAGACAACAAATAAAGAGAAAAGCATCGATGGATCGTTTAAGAACAACTATTGATTTGCAAAGCGGCAAGAGATATCCGAAGAATTTAGAAGAACGCCTGGTAATTTTGTGACGGTATATTTATAACACAAAATAAACAAAGAATATAATTCTTATCTCGTACACATCAGCTACTTCAGAGCAAGTTTAAATTACCGTTGATCGCTGTCCGACCTGAGTACGTTAGCCTACAGAGAACTATTCCAGTGGATGAAAAGTATGAAAAACCTAAGGACTACAGTACATCCCCATACTTTATGGATAATCTTAACTCACAAAAATATTTCATCAATGGTAAGGTGGTTTAAAATATCATCATGTGATTTATTTATAAAACTATTATTTTTTCATTTTAAAAATGATTAGGCTATACTGGCTATCGACCATACCGAAACACACACTTTGGAAAAACTCACAAAAATATGACGTCCGATGGTTTGCGCGACTTCACATCGAACTATCTGTACAAGAAGAGAACCGAATGGGCTCCCGTAAGAGTTAAAACCGAGACACCGGAAAATTCTTATATTCCTGTCAAAAATCATGAAATTTATAAAAAAGACACAGCACTAATGCCAACTTACACCGGTCACGTTCCTGGAGCAAAGTACAAGTGAGAAAGACGATTTTTGTTATTCTATGCCGAGAAAAAATATGTAGAAGAATGTATAAAACAAAATCTACTTTTATTTCCAGGATTGGCAAGACCTATGGGTACAGTTCCAAAAATGCACATCACTATATCGAAGAGCAACTATTTTCTAAGAAATTAAAGTGCGAAAAATCTTAACAACCAGTAAAGTAAGTGTATAACTTTTTTATTGTAAATAGTATATTAAATAACAAACATGAAAACGATATTAACAAACTTCTCATTTCTAAAAAAATATCTCTTTATCGCGTAATTTCAAAATGTAAATATAAAGTCTAATACATAATATGAGTTATCTTATAAAATGTGCAAAATTTCCTATCCTTTGTACAAATATTCAATCACATGACTGCACAAAACAGCAATGGCATCACTTATCTTTTGATCCTATAACTTTTACTGTTGTGATTTCCATTTCATTAGAGTATCAGCTGCTTTTTTCAAATTTTCGTCTTGCTACAAAGTGTTTAAAATGAAAATACAGTTTAAAAAATTCGAATGAAAGCAGAAATTAATATATATTTTCCAATGTACCTTGATAAAACAGTAACGAACGTTATCTTCCCCTAAATGCTTATGCTCCTCACTGTAAAAAGCTGATGGAGGAATGCCTTGTACACCAACATTTTTAGTCATCCACTTAGTGAATCTATAATCTTTGTACTTGTCAGTTTCTTCATTAAGTTTAACTTTGTTTTCCAATGCAGTCCAGTTAGCTACCATAAAATATCCACCTTCGGGTATCGTTGGGGACATACCAACTTCTGTCAGAAATTTGGCCATATAATCTCGTTTTGGCAGAAGTTCTTCTGCAAGACTAGTGAAATAACAATCTGGCTTTCCAAATCGTATTAGTTCTTCTTCAAATCCTATTGCAACAGCTTCCTAAGATATGAATGAACATTGGTATATATTTATTTTAAAAATCCTACATATGCAAAAACTATTATTTGTTCTTTACTTGGATCGGTGTTGAACAAGTATACACAGTATTTTGATGAACGACTTGTAAATTTTTCAATAGATTAGCTGGTCCGTAAGCCCAGCCAATTTTCCAACCTGTCACACTAAAGGTTTTACCTGCAGATCCAATAGTAATGGTACGCTCGTACATATCGGGTAGTGTAGCTAAAAATAAACCAGATGAAGTTCAACGATCAACAATCACAATCAAATTGAATGTCGAGAACAACATCAGTCAATTAATTACCAATCCTAATATGCTCATATGGTTTGTAAACCATCCATTCATATACTTCATCCGATACTACAAGAACATTCCACTTCTTTGCAAGATCAGCAATGAATTCTAATTCTTCACGGGTAAATACTTTACCTACTGGATTATGCGGTGTATTAACAATTATACCTTTGGTTTTTTTATTGAATAAACTTGCCATTTCTTTCTTATCAAATACCCAGTCACCAGAGGAGATCTTTCCACTGGTCTTTGTCTAAGAAGTTTAAAAGAAAACTTTCTTATGAATATACAATTTTTATAAAGTTGTAAATATTAATAAAATTTGTATAATATATAATTACTGGTTTTAAAGCTATAAATTTAGGAACACCTCCTGCCATTCTTATCATTGGTTCATAGCAATCGAAAAATGGCTCAATAATAATCCACTCATCTCCTGGTGATGTATGACCTTGGAGTGTAGCATACAGAGCTTCGTATGCTCCAGATGTAACAATAATTTCATTGTTTGCATCTAGAGTTCGGTTCAAAACTTTGGAATACAATTTGGCAAGAGCATTTACTAGTCTTGGATGCCCCTAAAAATTCCGAGAGCTAAATCAGATTATATTTCCCTAAGCTACTTGTAAAGCAGATAAGAAACAGTCACTGTGATTGCACAACCATGTTCAATGTATGGATTTAGTGGTTGATAACAAATTACATGACATTCAAGTTGTAATGACTAAGTACAAATGGGAATAAAGCAGGAAAAACATGTTTTGTACTTATGCATATGGGAAATCGAAAACAATAATACCTAACAAATATTATGGACGATTCTTAGACGATATAATGTATATGTATAAATGAAAATATTTATGATATTTATGATAAAATTATAATTTACTTACAAAACCCCTTGTATACTGATTCAAGAGAGGATTGTCACTGAGCGTCGTGGCAGCCAAAGCTTTTCTAACATTTTCTGGTGCATGGAAATCAGGAAAACCTTGTCCAAGATTCAATGGTTTATACTTTAGAGCAAGCGCAATATATTCAACCCTACAAACAAATAGATATTAAACTCATGAAAATGAAGTATCAGCTTGAACGATTAAAAGTGCCTTCGATACCTACCATACAGATTTGTCGTTTCCTATAAACCGATCTGGCAAATCAAATTTAGACATCGTTGCCAATCTGTATATCGATCCAAGGGAATTGTTGAGTGATTGTGCAGTAGCAGCAGACTTCAGTAAGGGAATTCGAGTCAACATCTTAAAAAGAAAAATTAAATACATTATTATTACAAAACAACACATTAATTACACAGATTCCTACTGAGTTAACAAAAAACAAGTTAAAACACAGTAACATTCAACAAAGTACTAGCCTTGTTTACAGGTTATAATTGTTAATCGTTCTGTTAAATACTAAGAGCCACACTATATCATTGCCCAACTAGTACTGGCATTATCTCTATGTTAAACAAACTCATGAATTTTCAAACCAGAATGAAAACAATGAAGCATTATGGTTGATCCATATTGAATATTATATGCCAAAACTTACATAATAGGGTACCCCGTGTATAATTAATGCGATCCACGAGTTGGCGGGAAAATTGAGCTCTCCTCAACGAAGCGAAATTGCTCGACGCGCACGACTGTCGCGAATTTAGCGAAGATCAAACGGGAAAAACGCACGCGAGCGACTGTGTATATAAAAACACCCGGCGCATCCGTGCAAAGACAGTACAAGTAACAGGAGCACGCGACCAGCTGCTCTGATCGGCAAAGCAAGACTGGCAGCGGAACAGCTGATATCTCAACAGGTTGCTCATATCGTATGTTGCGTCTTAGTCTCTTAGTTTTCCGTTGATGTTTGGAACACAAAAATTAGCCACGACACGACTCACATACTGTCCGGTGTTTTAACTTGTTATGACACGCTATTCTTGTGTTTTTCCAGAGCTGCTATTATCTATCTTTTTGAAACTGAAAGTACTTATATTCGTGACGTTTTGCTAGATGATGAATATCGCAGAATTTATTTCCTTGTAGGAAAATGAGAAAAATAAATAAAAATAATGGATTCCTTTGAATTAAATTAATATTAATAAATTATAAGTCTAAGACTAGAAAATAACAGACGCTGAGTCCCGCGGCGCGACCAAATACTGCTCGGACTACTGCATGTGAATATTATATTATACCATGTTTGACAAAAGTTTATTATTTCTAACATATTTATTAACATAATTAAGTAAATATAAATATAAATGAAAAAAGTCATTGAAAAATAGTTATAAAGAAATCTAAAACTTACAACAATAAAAAATATTGAACAAATTCGTTTTGTGCCCATGGCGTCGATAAAATAGGTACTACTATATGTCGAGTGTTGTGATACGACTCATACCCGAAAATCCAATCCTTTCACAAATAACCCATGGTCGTTGACCGATGGATTATATACATACCATACAGATTATGAAGAAGTCACGTATACCCTTCGGAAGCGTATATCCCTTCCCTCGTTTCTCATCAAACCTGTCCTTGAATGTATAGATAAATTTGGAAGATTTACCTACACCTAAATACACTGATTTTATTGTTCAAATATGAAATTAGCTTTTTTACATTTGGATTATCAAACAACAATCTAAGCTTACATTAATGAATATAATTGAAACATATTTCTAATATCTGTCAAGTATCTTATGCATAACTATTCACATCTCCAATAATTAAATATGTAGTTAATTTTGTAAAGAACTTGTTAAAATAATATCTTATTTACAAATAATAATCGTTCAAAAACTCCCGCACTCCGCCATCTTTCTCTTCTATAAGACTCGAGGAACGCTCGGAACTGAACGAATATCACTGTCGAGAAACGAGGATCGCGAACCACACATGGAAAAGAACGGGCTCGCGAGAAAGACAGTCCGACGCGAGAGCCGCGGGTGCAACGAGGATATAGATATACACATCTATCCAATAAGCTCATCTCACTGGTTCGCGCAATATACATCCGATCCGTCTCTCAAAGTCTCGAGGGGCCGCTCCGCTGTGCAATATACCCAATGTTCGAGCGAAGTGACAGAGGCCAGTAGGCGAAGAACCGAGTATACTCGCGATACCTCCCGAACACCGGAGACAGACAACATCAACTCTCATCAACTCAGCTGCTCAATCCAGCTCCGTTCCAGGCCCGAACGGTGCGTGTGTCTGCTTCTTTCATCTTCTTTGTCTGGCCGTCATTTGTTATACGCCGGTCTATAGTGTGCGTGTGAATGTGTGTTCGACGAGCTGCTAATACGCTCATCATCATCATCATCATCGTCATTTGCGACATCCGCAGCTTCTCCAAGGAGAACAGCGCGAATCGTCATCTAACACAATATTTATACACATTAGCTGCGGGTTCCCCACATCCTCAGAGAGAGAGAGAAAGAGCGAGTGTAGTCTGGTAAGTACGCGAGTAGTATAAGTATATAGCAGTAGAGCCAGAGAGAGGGAGAGAGAGACGCATAGTCGGAAAGGGTGTGTGGGTGCGCACTGTGTGTATACGTATACAGGATCGACGGACGGACTCGACACTACGTCGTCTCAGTGCGCGCGCGCGTGCAAGAGGGCCGACGACGACGACGACGAGCAGCAGCAGCAGCAGCTTTATATCGTTCATATATTCTCGCTCTGACGAGGATATATTCGCGTGTCTGTGTGCGCGACTGATAACATCCGTGCGAGCTGTCGTGTGTCTCTCTTCGACGACGCGGAATATCACAAGTGCTTGTGCAGCTCTCGCCATCATCAGCGAGGGGCGGAGAGAACGATCGAAACAGCAGCAGCAGCAGCTCGAGTGTAGAAGAAAGGGCTAGTCGCAGCCGCCGCCTGCTCATCCGCTGCTGCTCTCGACCTCGTCATCACTCGGGGTAAATCATCCTCGCAGCCATCGTTTATATACCTACTCTCGCTTTGTTTCTATCTCTCTCTCTCCCTCACTGTGCTACATACGATATACCTATACGACTCCGTACATAGCTACATCTATACTATATACACACACAAACGATATACGCGGATGTGTACGTGCGCGGCGGCGCCCATGACTGTGTATCTCTCTCTCGCTCTATCGGGCCTCGACGGCGACGACGGCCTCCAAGTGTGCACTTTTCTCTCGCGCATATTCTATTTTATCTACTGCCCGGCACGCGTCGCTCATTTTTTCGTTTCGGAGCTGCGGCTCCGATATCCAAACGACGGAGCCGCACTTGGACAGATCTCCAGCGAAGAGTGAGACGGAGGTATATGTATATAGGAAAGTGGCGCAGCAGAGTGTACTCTGGATAATCTCTCCGTCTCGCTCTGCTCCGTTCCGTCCGTTCTGCTCACTCACACGTACACGTACACACGCCCGACGTGTAATATACCGCGAGGATCCGTCGCCGTTGTCTCTCTCTCGATATTATATATATAGGTACGAGAGTGTGTGTGATTTTTTTGTCTAGAGTGTGCGACGCCGTTGTTGTTCGACACGTTCAATCATCAAGAGGAGGTGTCAAAGTCACCTATACTAGTACGAGAGTTGTGCTCGTCCAGTTTTATAGGTTAGGCTGGCACTGCTCAGTATGTGTATACAGATTTCTCGAGCTGTCTTTTGCAAGTCACCTGTTTCCAGAGAACCTGTGCTTGTGTGTATATATACACATACACATACTCACAGCAAGGTGTATATAGTGTATATAAGAAGAGATATCCAGATGGAGCGAGAGTCCGTCTGATGCTAGATGATATCAGTCAGCGCGAAATAAAGACGGCGCATCAGACAAGCGTCTTTGTCTCTTCTCTCTGTTGCGCGCGTCTGCACCTTATACTCCTTTATTTTTATTTTCCGCGCGATCGCATCATCATCGCGCAGTTCCTCCTCGAGCGAACGAAAACAATGGCACGTCGCGACCCCGCTTTACAATAATCGGTCGGATCGCGCAGTCTTGCCCAATATTATATATAACTTGCAGCACTGCTCTCCGCTTTTATTTCTCTGATTGTGTGGTGTCTGTATATGTGTGTGTTTGCGTGTAAGTATAAGTTAAGTCTGTTTTGAGTTCCGAGATCCACGAATCGCTGCGATAGACACTTTTTGCTGCTCTTTGTGTATAACACTTGCGCGAGAGAGTTTTGCAATCTGGAGCAGCGACGATGAGGCGCGTGATTCGGTCTCACAGCAGCAGCAGCAGCAGCAGCAGCAGAAGTAGTGATCGAAAGTCCGACGCGTCAAGATGAACTGTGCTTAGTTATATTGTGCTTAACAACGGAGAATCAGTCAAGAGGATCGTGCTATTTTTTTTCCTTTGTTTTGGAAAACGCAGCAAGCTTTAATATACACTCTCTTTCTCAGCTGCACAGCCGACATCGACGTCGGCATGTGCGCCCTGAGATTTTCTTCGATTTCACGTGTAATCACTGTTTAATCAACGTCTGTCTATGAGACTATATCCGCTTTGGAATTTCCGCGCTTTCATCGAGTGTAGAGTGTAAATGTGGTTGTCGATCGTAATTTATGCTCGTAAAAAAAAACCGGCTGTCGTGTATAGCACACGGGAACGTTTGAGTCGGTAATAAAAAGAAATAAGGCGCGAAAAAAATGCCAAGGTCGCCGCGAATAAACGTATAACTTTGTGCGGGCGTGTGCGGGGACTGCGTCTTGGAAATCAGTTTTCACGGAAAACCGCCGCGACTTTGACGTATTATCTCTCTAGCTGCTACTGCTGCTCCAAAATGATTGCGAGTTATAATTATAACGATTGCGCGCTTTATGTAACTCAACGCTTACGAGAGAGATATTGAGATAGTTAGATGTGTGTGTATGTAATTGTTCAAACTAGACTCCGTGCTTTACTGTAATTAAACATTAGCGAAGTGAAAAAAACAAGCGACAGTCAGGCAAGTGTATAGGACGGTATGGAAGTGCGATTAACAATATGTTTGCGTTATCATATAGACATCAGCTTCGTGATTTGAATTCTTCGGAATTTCTTTGGGTTATTTGCGCGTGTAAAACAAAAAACGCGCGTTCCCACACTCTCGGTGACTAATCACTGTTTATCTTTTCGACGTTTCAAAACACATACTTATACGAGTTATCCGTATTATAAAGTCAACTCCAATCGAGAGAGAGAGAGAGAGAGAGAGAGAGAGAGAGAGAGAGAGAGAGAGAGCCATTGCCTATTTATCTATATATTACTGCTTGATAATTGTCTCATGACCTGAGTCGCAATAGCACACAAGATGATTCCATCGCCGCTACTACTGATTGAACACACCTTTGTGCAGTTCTCGCGTATGTGCATGTGTGCGACTCGTGTTTCAAGTGGATCTGTCTCTCTCGGACGAGAGAACGACTGATGCTAGAGTTATGCAGGCGGCGCTTTAAGTGAGGCTTATTTTAGTCCTTGTGATCCGGCATACGACGATAATTTCGCTCGTGTAAACAAACTATTTGAAGCGCAATGATTGGAGATTTTTTTTTCTTCTTTTCGTGCTGTCGAGTCATCAGTTCTGAACGTTCTTTCTAAGCTTCTCCCTCTGCAGGCATCGTTTATTTATCGGAAGCGTTAGCATGAATCTTTTAAAAATATCGATTCCAGACCAAGAGAGTATATAGGTATATAGCAAGAGCAAAAATGAATGACGGAAGTTTCAACATAAAATTACAATATAAAAGCTTTTGAGTGATAAGACACTGATGCGTTAATCTACAATCTACAAGTGTATATTAAAAGTAAAAAGTGAACGATGAAGTGTTTACGATCAAATAGAAATTAATGATTCAGAATCGGTTAGCCGGACGGTCAAATGCTATTGAGAAGAAAAATAAGAGAGCTCGTAAGGATTTTTCCCCGCCAGTTCAAAGTCGAGAACAAAAATCGAGAAACAGTTATCGAGAACCGCAGTGTGCGCGATGCAGAAAAAGCAAGCAAACCGAAATCGTAAAAATCACGGGCGGAACCGTTCGAGAGAGTACAAGTCCTGAAAAGCCATAAGCGAAACCGTGCTGTGTATAATCCTGCACTTTTTCCGGACGGCACTTTCCCCGCAATCGAACTCACTCATAAGTATATACATCCGGACAAACAGCTGTCATTTAGGAATATACTTGAATATTATTTTTTTCCGAGCGCAAACACAACAGTTGACGATAAGGCATGATGTGTGTATATATACAATAAGTAATATATATATAATACACGAGAGTCGAACGGACGGTCGAAAGTGGAATTTCCGCGATGGGGCAGGACGATGACGAAGGATGAGGTGGGAGTATACACGCGCGCGCGCGAGAGAGAGAGAGAGAGAGAGAGAAAGAGAGAGCAGGGAAAGCAATGGAAGGGGTAATACGGTAAACAGTGTACGTCCGGAAGTCAACTCGTCTGCATCGCGAACTTCTCGAAGTCTTCGCCGTCGCTCGTTTTATAGGTGTTATATACGACATCGTATACACTATATACACCGAGTTAGTTTAGTCAGGTAAGCGAGTAGGTTCTTCATCAGCTTGTGACGTCCACTGTATACTCGGACGCGGGGGCGGTGACAAGTTCAGGGCTCGCTCTATAATGTGGCTCTCGGTATGGAGCTAGAGCCGTGAGTGTCACTGTAATATAAGTGAGTGTACGATTATCATTATACGTGTATACGCAGGAGCAGTCAATATCGTTGTCTAAATTTCGTCGCCGTGATGCAGACTTTGATTTCGCTTACGTAAACAAAGTGTCCGAGAGACGATCAGTATATACATATATATACCTATATGTATATATACGTGTCCGTCTGGTACGGGATTCCGGAGTCGCAGTATTTCTAACCTCTGTACGTTCGCTGCGCTCTGCAGCAGTGTTTTGCATGTGTCATCGTCGAAAGGCGCCTTATTCCAGTGCGTGTGTGTGTGTGTTGCATAGTGTATACCTGAAGCGGTGAATGTAACCTGTTCGTATTATGTGCAATCGTGATTTTTCAGGCTCCGCGAGCATCGATTCCATACACACTCGAGTGTCTTCTTTCATTGATAGCTGTGTGAGCACGACAACGTTCGCGAGAACAGCAGCCCGACCTTCGGCTAACAAATCCGCTAATGAATACAGATTTTTCCTGCTGTCGTTTCACAGTCTGGCGTTAGAATTTGCGCAGGAGCGAAGTCACTTTGTCCGTGTGTGCATGTGTACATATGTGTGGTTCCGTGCGAGAAAGAGAGGAGCTTATAAATATAGGTGCGCGCGTGATTCCGCCTCCCGAGAAAGGATTCTGGCTACTAATGTTTTGTAAATACGCAAAGGCTCGGAAGAGCTGCTAATGAAATTATGAGATTAGTGGCTTTGTGCCTGGTGCACCTATGCTTGTTTTTTCGCGATACTAACACACCCACACAGTTTTATGATTTCCGATGAAGAGAGAATGAAAGATAAAAGATCAGGTTGAGCAAGTGTTTTCCAAGATGGTCTGTGTGTCGTCGGTTCACGGTTCTGTTGTAGAGTTTTGGAGCTTCTGGTGCTTTGGAAATACGCATGTGGATTTTTATTGAAATACTATTTCATTTCTGCACAAATAAGTCCCTTATCTGGAGAACCGTTTGAGCATAAATAGACTGTTATCTTGTCGAATGGACTTTTGGTTAAATCTGCTGTAGCGAATGATACACATGTTTTATTATCGTATCAAATTTTATTGAGAATATTGTTTGATAACTTGTATTCCAATGCTAATGTGCTAAAGCGCAGGCATTTTTCATTTTATTGAAATTTCATTTTTTTATTTCTTGCTGTTCTAGGTCACCATGGCTAACAGGGGTACGGCCCAGAGGCCAAATGGCACGCAGGGCAAAATATGTCAGTTCAAACTGGTTTTACTTGGCGAATCTGCTGTTGGAAAATCCAGTCTTGTGCTGAGGTTTGTAAAAGGTCAATTCCATGAGTACCAAGAAAGTACTATTGGAGGTGCGTTGAAACTTTTCTTTTATTCAAATGTAACATTCTTGCATATATTATAGTGAACCTTTGCATTTCTAACTCCTTGATTTACAGCTGCATTTTTGACACAAACTGTTTGTTTGGATGAGACGACTGTAAAATTTGAGATTTGGGATACTGCAGGACAGGAACGTTATCATAGTCTTGCACCCATGTACTACCGTGGAGCACAGGCAGCTATTGTGGTATACGATATAACAAATCAGGTCAGTTTACCAATGAATAATTTAATATTGAAAGAGTGAAAAGGTTATTTTCTATTCAAATATGGTTGAAAATTAAATTCAGTATAAATCGTTGCATTGATACTTTATGATGCATCATTCTTGTTCAAGCATAGTCACAATGTATATCTGATACTAATTCAGGTAAATGTTTGCAACAAAAACGCCGAATTATACACGTAAAAAATTTAAAAAATTAAAACGCATTTTCATTCTTTTCATTAAACTGGCTATTAAGGTATGACTGATTTTATACTAAACACTGAATTCACACTGGGTGCAGGACACATTTATGCGTGCGACAACGTGGGTGAAAGAACTACAACGGCAAGCCAGTCCGAGTATAGTGATAGCGCTAGCAGGAAACAAAGCAGACCTTGGAAATAAGCGAGTAGTGGAATTTGAAGAAGCTCAGGCGTACGCCGACGAGAACGGCCTCCTCTTTATGGAAACATCTGCCAAGACAGCGATGAATGTCAACGATATATTCCTAGCTATTGGTAATAATTACTTTTTAATTTGGCCTTGAACGTTAAAAAAAATAATCAGTTATTGTTGTATTATATTAAAATGCAATATACGATTGAATTTTTTAAATTCTATTACAGCTAAGAAACTTCCAAAGAACGAACAAGCAGGAAACGCGAGTACAAGTGGGCAAGGGCGCCGACTAGTCGAATCAGAAGGGCAAAAGCCAGCTACCGGCAACTGCTGCAAGTGATTAACCAAATCCGTATGTGTTGCACACACTAAATTGGTATCTATTTTTGCAGTAGTTAAATTTATGCTCCCATAAATGAATTGAAGAGATCACTGGAAAATGGGCCGAATTGTCAGTTTTAAAATGGCTTGAACTCGAGGTTCGCGATAAATATCGTGTTGTGTATCTCTGTACGCCATTGACATGTATTTTTATAACGAAAAACGGTGAAGGCAGGCGAAATAATTTTTCGAATGCATGTAGCTGCGCATTTATATCCTACTTTGGGATTCCGAATTCTCATTTGATAAAACAAATTGACACTAAAAAAACCATGAGAAAAAGACAAGAAACGAAAACAAAAACACATTTTATATTAGTATTGCCAAGTAGGGATCGCAAAGTTTAGTTAATCAGATTATATTACGTTTATAAATGTATTGCAGATTTTCAAGGCAAGCAAGCCTTGCTTTTACATATTATTATAATTTTTAATATTATTATTATTATTATTATTATTATTATTATTATACTGTAGGGTATTGAATAGAGAATTAAGTTTAAGGAGAAATGCTCATGATAAATGAATTGTTGTACAATGTAACTGATTTTATGCGTGATGAACGAATCAAGTAATTTAGATTTTATAAACATGAGAGCCTGTGCATGCAAGTGCATATTGGTATTCGAGTTGGATCCTTTTAAATTGTTTATTCACGCTGTCCATTCATATATAGTAAGAATAATGCACGTAAAATTTCTATTGTATTCGACACTAAAGCATATTTGTTGTTGATTGATTCCTTATTGGATCAAATTCATTCTAATTGTTACTTTTTCTTTCTCCGTCCTGATGTAATGTATAATTTAGAAAAAGAACCAATCATTTTGTATCCTTGATTCATTTGTAGCTTGCCAAAATGAAATTAAATTTTTATTTGTCAAGACATTCTGTATGCATTTTCCGTTTTCTGGCTTTTGTCTCCATTTTTTAAGTAGTTAGTACATTAAAAAACAATAATGCTGGTCGCCAAAATAATCCGAACATTTAGAATGTAAACGTATGTTACGCTCTTAAAGTATGAAAACGAGCGGTAAGTATAAAACTGCGTATGACTCATAAAAACTGTTTAATCTAACTGCTCGTACCAGAACAAATTTCGTACAGAAATGAAAGTGAGTTTTATCTTTGCTATTAACCCATGGAACACAAAATGGCGTCGGTTGTCTAGAGATTTTCGATCCTTGAATAATTTTAATCTTTAATACGTAAATTAGTTTCTGTTTTTGTTTTATTTATTACTTTTTTTTATAAAGCACTGAACAAACCGTTTGTATTAACAGTAATAATTTCCGTTTGATTTCAGATTTGTACCATAATCAAGAAAAGTAAATACATCATAAATGTGTCCACAATGAATTTAAATGGATTATACGCCGGAATAAACTACAAAAAGTGGTACGAGGTGAAATGTGCGACATGAACAATTATTAAACGTGTGATTGAGAATCACGAATACGCGTATCCTCAACGCGATCTAACGATGTCACCTTTTTTTTGAAAGAAAAAAGTTAAGGTCTGCTGTAATCGCGCGCGCGCGGAACTCCCGTTTGTAATTTTAGTAGCAAAAACTGGGCGGTGTTCGTTATAAATATATAAATACACTATAAGATAAATCATATAGATGATATGATTTGTGTAATAAGTAATAATAATAATAATAATGATAATAATAATACCAGAAACAACTACACACTGAAATGTACATGTATATATGCATATGTAAATACATATGTACATGTATATGCGTATATATATATGGTAATAATATTAAAAAAATTTTTTTGGCACGCAAATCTTGTAAGATAGTAGAGGCCATTCCTGCTGCTATAATTATTACGCATTCTCTTTGTTAGGTATCATACCGTGTATAACACTTTTACTCTAAAATATATTGTATATTAATTTTATCGATAAAAAATCATGATAAATTATAAACGATTATACGAGGAGAGAGAAAAAATAAACTTGTGAATATTAAAAAGTCGAACGCGCTTGAACTCCACGTTATCTTTTCTTCTCAAGACCAACTTCGGGCGGTTTCTTTCGCTTTGCGAATCTTTATGATGATTTAAAAAAAAAAAGTGCAATTGTCCAACGTTTGCGTCAACAATGTCCAAAAAACTTGCTGTGCAGTGCCAATGTAAGAAAAGAGCCCTTCAAGATCTCAGCAAGGAGTCATTTGAGTTCGCTGATGCTATAGTAGATGTCGAAAGGATTTTTCTGTCAGAATACAATTTGGTTAAAAAATATCTATCGTCCCCGAGGAAATTGGCATCAGAACCTAATATACAGTATACCGTGGATTACGATGACCTTTGCAAACCCTGGCCTTCATCGGAGCATCCGACATTTAAACAATATGACGATGTCGCTCTCAAACCGATGTTGTGTACTTGGAAATTCATTACAATTCAAGATATAAAGTGCATGAAACAGCATTTGTTTGATAAAAATGCAATTAAAGTTATTATTGGTACAATTGTATATTAAAATTAATTAATTAATATACGTTAAAAAAGGCTCGATTTTGTTTATTTTATTTTAGAACGAAAGTTACCTGACACTATTTTATTTAAGAATCAAAGTAAAGAGGCATTCCTAGCATTTGCGTGGGAGATTTTTGAGTTCATGAGGTATGTTTAAAATAAATGTTTCAGTTACAGATTCTTTTTTTTTTAGCAAAAAGTATATTTATTTATAACTTTGATCAATGGTTGAAGTTTTTTATGCATATATTTACAATATTGGTTTACATATTGCAGAGATAATGGTTTTTCTGGAAAAGGAATATCGTCAATACTGGGCTTATTTTATTTAACTCATCGATTTTTCCTTTCCGATTCTTGGCGCACAGCACGTGAGGTTGATGCTTTCTTCAAAGACGGCATTCATCTTCATGCTTTTTTGGTTAGCTATTTACAAAAGTTTCTTTTGTATAATATACTATAAACATATATTCAAATATTGTAGAAACCACCGGAAAGCGACATGGTATTCACATTTTCTGAGAGCGATAAACTGCTTGATATGTTTCGGACTTTGTACATGCAAAAATTAGAACTTGTACGATCAGTATGCATTCCCAGCTATAATTTGATACTTAAAATATCGAAGAGCAATGCGACAAATCCTTTGAATCATTGAATTGAGATGTAATTTTTGTAAAAAACTATGATATATTCACTCATAAAAAATATAATTATTACAAATATAATTAAATAAATATCGTGTAGTCAATTTAATATAAGCCGCGTGTACAATATTACTAAAGTATTAAGTTATTTGTCTATGAAAATTCTATAATATAAGATACATGTGATTACAAAAAATATACGCTAAAAAGCTTTCATCTCGTGCTAGAAGTGTTATATCCGCCATCCGTTGTATCTTCGTGTATCGGTCTCGCCACTTGCATGCTTTTACTGACTTGTGAAGTTTTTGGAATTTGATTTGATAAGTACATTAAACCAGGGTACCACTTATAGTGTCCTTTAGTCGTGCTCTTTTCTAAAATACCGTTTTGCTTTTCTCTGTATTCCTGAAAATGTTCCTTTGCGTGAGTACGATTGCTATCGATTATCGATTTTAAAAAAATATTCTCTACATACTAAGTTCACCTTTTTGAAATGAGAATAACTTGCGACTGGCTCATTTTTTTGCATGTTTCCATCGTTTTGCTTAACGAACGATTTATCTTGACGCGAGGCTAATGCGTGGCCATTGCAAACGACAGCCGTCTGCTTCGTTGCAGGTTTGCGTATAAATTTTAGTCTTTTCCTAAGAATCATATTGGCTCGTTTCAGACGCTTCATACTAGCCATGGAATTTCTGAAATCAACCATCAATTTGTTTTTCTTCAACATGTTGATACACTTTGATAATTTAATAAGAATAGAATCATGCAGCTCACCTCTTTTCATTGCTGATGTGTGATAGTTGCTGCTGTTTGTCGCGTAGTCGTTCTTGGAGAGTGCAGGCCGTGCGCTTCTGCTCTTTCATCCAGATACGTACCCATTCGAGCACATGCTTGGTTTCCTCGCAGACCTCGGACCGACTCACCTTCATCTTGGCGAGCTCCGTTGAAAGGCAGTCCAGTGATTGCGTCTTAGTATCGCTTTCGGTTCTCAACTCGACAAGAGAACTCTGCATGTCTTCCAACTGAAGAACTATGTCTTCCAACTAAAATAATTTATAATTTTTATCCTGATATTAGTCCATTCCTTAAAATTGTTATGTTAATCGCGTATGTATAAACCAAATGTGCGCATATTTATTTAACTATATTACCTCAGTCATGCACTTGTTGTAGTTGTCCTCAAGTAACTTGTTTTGACGCAACAGTTCAACATTCTTCTCTGTACACGTTTGAAACCTCTGGTTGAGACAGGCAAGTTTCTTATCTAGCAGCATTATTTCGTCCTTATAGCGCTTTTCCTACGAACGGCAATGCAGCTTTTCAAAACGTATTGATTGCTGGAGGAGTCTAGGGAAAGGAAAGGGCACATCTCTCTCGATTGGAACAATCTCGTATCAAAGTAATAATTGTAAAAAAAAAAAAAAAAACTTAATGAATTGCTTGATTTGGTGGCATTTGAACTAAAGATGGATTTATGGAATTTTTTCAGGTTAAAACTTTTTTCTCGAAATTATTAATTCTTATACTTACACTGCTTTCAAATTTGGACGAGCACATGTTATATTTCGCTTGAACATCGGATAACGCTTCAGTTTTTGCAGAAAGCTTTTCTTGAACGTCTTTAAGGTTTCTTTTTAATTTTGAAATTTCTTCGAATCCATCGTTCTTTTTTACTTCAGATTGATTACAGATGGCGTTCTCCTAAAAACATTATCACTCTTTATGAATAATTGTCAAAATTTTTATTTTTTATTTTACCTTAATAGCTTACAAATTACCGATTGCTCTGAACGTCCAAAATTATTTCGACCATCTGCGTGTTTGCATAAGTCTATTAAAGTACTTGTATGACACATTTGTGTTTTCGATGATTCAGCGCGGGCGGTACGTAACTGTAACATATCCACGCATGAATTTAATAAAAGAACAGTACAAATGAAGTAACAGATTTACACTAATGATAAAAATTAACTATCACCTCTTTCTGCAACAAATTTATGTTTATTTCTGCATTCTCTAATTTTGTTTTTATGATGACTAGATTAGCTTTTAATATTTCATTTTCTTCCTGAAATTTGAGCAACAATCAATAACAAAAATTAATAGCTACTTAAAAATAATTTATAATAAAAAAATACCTGATAATTTGATTGCTCGCGTAAATATAAATTCCAGCAATGGTTGTCAACTTTAAGGCACTGTATTATTTCAGACTGCTTATTGATAATGCTTTCGGCTTTCTCTAATTCAAATTCCATTTTTTCTATCTGAAAATTAAATCATTATAAAAAATTAAAGTTATTTTACTTTGATACGAAAAAGTTTGACATTAAGAAAAATCAATAATTTGCTTACCTGACTAATTCTTGTTTTGTACTTTTCATTGATATCTTTCACTGCTTTTAGCTCGTTTAATTTTTTCGTCAAACAGTTTTTATCGCACTTCAACTGATCAATAGTCTACAAAAAGAATCAGATTTATAAATGAAAGCTTTGCAAGTACAAGTTGATTAAGGTTTCACTTATGCTTTACGTTTAATACAGTGTGTTACCTTTTTGTATCGTTCATTATTCGAACGCATTGTTTCTAATTCCGACTTAAAATTTTTAACAGATAAATCTATCATTCCCATTTTCTTCATTTCCTCTTCAATTATGTTAAAATCACATTTGTACGTTTGCAACTGATATTTCAAGTCATTAATTTCAATATGTAACCTTTCGATTTGCCGTTTTTCAGAATCCAACGCTTTGCAAGAATTTTCATAACTATTCCTAAAATTATTAAAAAAATTCTTTTGTTTAAAAAAATACAATTTTTATAAAAATTTATTGGTATCCAGCTTGCACCTTAATTCATTATTTTCTTCATATACTTTGTCATTTTTATTTTGAAGATTACAGCACTGTTTTTCCAAACCATTTTTTGCATACTCTAGTTCATTTATCTATCAAGGCAAAAAAATAAAACATTTAAGAAATATAGCTTATCTTTTAAATAATGTTCATGAATAATTAATGTAATTAATTATTTGTAACTGTACCGTTGATTTCATGGCTGCAACTTTTTGATTTTTAGAATCTAACTCCTCCTGTAACAAAATAAATATACACATATTAAGTTATATACATTTATATAAATTTTAACAATGTAAGAAGGAATAGATATAACAATCTGCGAGTTATTGATAAAAATCTTTTCTATGCTTTTGTAAATTATCTTGCACTCATATTTTGTACAATCGTTAAAAGGATCTGCAATCTATTAATGTATTACATTGATTTACTGGTGGTCATTTTAACGATTGTACAAAAATTTTTACCAATAATTTGTATAGACTGTTATACTACCTCTTCCATTGTTAAACTTAACAAGCGAGTAATCGAGTCTACAAATAATTATATTTACATTATATAATAATTATATTTGCATGAATTATAGTCATTGATAAAGAAGTTTTTAAAATGTACTATTTTACTTAATTTTACAATACAAAACTTAAAGTAACTGATTAACAAATGCAATACAATCGGATTTCAAATAGTTTATTTAAAACGTTTGGATAATAATCTATTTGTAATCAGTATAAATTATCAGTATAAGATTCACAAACACAAAAATTAGAAATAAGATGCACATTTGAATCATCTCAATACACCAAACATACCTGATATTTTAACAAAATAACATAATAAATAAAATGCAGCATAAACGCGTTCAAGAACTCGTCGTATTTCAGGAAACCGATCCTCTTTTGCAGTGTGCTTATGGCATCTCGTTGAAGTTCCAAGAGCGCAGCTTGTTCGCTCGCCTGTAAATAAAAAAAAATATGTATACATATAAAATTTTTGGGCGAGCCAGCCAAATCGTTAACAGAGCTGGTCCAGAGTAGAAACAATTAATCTTACCTCGCCATAGCAATCGTTGTACTGGCTCTGAGTCTCAGCGAGGTATAAATTCAACGATCGTATTATTTGACCCTTGTTAAAATTCTAAAAATCATGGTTTGTTTTTTTTTATTTGGGAATGAAATGTGCTTGTCAACGGTAAGAAGCTACAAATGAGAGCTTTAACTTACTCGTAATTATTGTATCTACAAACCATGCGCAATCCACTGGATTTCATAGCACTCAAAACTGAATTTAAAAAATCATTTGTCTTTCGACATATTAGCACACTGCACACTGCGTTAGTAAAAATTAAAAGCTGAAAATCGTAAAACTAAAAATATTCTATAATAGTTTTAAGGAAACAAGGGACGGATCAAGAATTTGATAAATGTAAAAACCCATGCTTGTCGATTAGCTGTCATTGAGTTGCAGTGACCCAATTTAATATCTTTTATACATTATTTTTAAATGAATTAAATCTTCGGCTCGGCATACACGTTCTATACGTACTCTCAACATTGCAGCACTGGCTTTTACTACCAGATTTAAATTTTCTTGTATTTACAAACCGAAAAAGTTATTTCTCATCTTCGACAGTTCATTTAACGCTTCTTGAATATCAAGATGCGCCATCGTATTAAGTTTTTTAGTACACGTAAACGACAAATCATCTATTCTAAATTAAACATCGTGCACGTTGCTATGATTAAAGATAGTAGGAGAGACGGAAGTCCAGGGCTCACTCACGTCACTCGTTGCTTTGTTACTTAATTGGTCGATGGTCCTCTTGGCTTCAACAACAGCTTCTTGCAAGTGACCTATTGTTTGTACTTGAAGTTCAATCTGTCCAGAACGATAAACAAGATCATTAGATTAACATAAATATGCTTAAACATTTCTATCATTGATTTAACGTTAATTAATAAAATTAACGAACTTGTTTATTAAGCTGTCTTTTTTCTTTTTCACACTGAGTAATTGCTTTTTCTTGTGCATCAATCTGAAAATTAATAAATCGATGAATAAATAACATACGTAAATTCAAATTCGAACAATAGTTTAGTTTAACAATAGCAAATAAAAGTGAAGATACCTTTTCTTGTAGTGTCCTATGCAAATCTTCCACTTCTGATTGTGATATTGTAATCGAATCTTTTTGGATTCTTATGATTTCATCCTTATTTTCCATCTAGAATTTATTATAAAAAAGCAATTGCAGCAAAAGTTTGTTAATATTTCAATTATAACAAAAATTATCTTACGAGTTTATCTTTAGAGTATAAAGCTGCTTTAATCTTTTCTATTTCAAAAGAACAATATTTAATACTTTCCACATACTTTGCTAAAATTTCTATCGCTGCTCTAACAGATTCACTTGAATTGGAAGCATGTAACGAGCCGTCCGAAACCTAGAACATATTTTTAGTTTTACTTCAAAATTTTATTCTTTTTTGTTTGATTTTATTTATTAACGTATAAATAATAACGATAAATAGAAACTAACCAATCTTTTAAGTTTATCACCAAGTTCTTGTAACCCGCTTTTTATTGCTTGAATAGTGTCTTGCAACACATTAAAAAGTTGAGCTACATTCTTAAATAAGCAAATAAATATTTAATAAAAAATGAACTAATAATTATGTGTATAAATATTTTCATACCTCATGCGATCCTTGCAACCCATGCTTTATTGCAACATCAACAAGTCTATCCTTAGTCTTTCTCGACATAAAATTATTTTTTATATCATACATCAGTATTTACAAAAACAGTAGATTAAAATGTATATTGCATAATGAAATATACTTACATATAAATCAAAAAGCTGTTGCGATTTTTTGGAATCAGTTTCATTATTTGCTAAACCTTTAACGTTATTTTCTGCATCTTTTTGCACTCTTAACTATAAATGATTATCAATAATAAATTACATTTTAAGAGCCATGACAATGAGACATCAGGTTAAATTTAATATGTGTTATATACCAAATTTTCCAATTCAAAAATCCTTTTTTTCATTTCAAAAGATTCCGTTGAAGAACCTCTTCGATAAGCCTCCGCTTTTGTACGCGTGGACTCGAGTTCCTTTTCTAATGACTCAATACTTTGTTTTAAAAAAATATTTGCTTCTTGTTTGAATTTAATCTGAAAAAATGATGCAAATTTGTTAACAAAGATATTAAGTTACTCATAGAATATAATTCATGTAAAAATACCTCATTTTGTAATACTGTAATTTGATCTTTTAAATCAATTATCCGATTTTCCCACTCTGAAATTTTGTCGTCTTTCTGACATTTACTTGATTCCTGTAACGTTAATATAAAATAATAAATTTTTTTAAATTTTTTAATCATATGAAAGATGTAAAACAAACCTGCAATAATTTATGTTTCAATTCTTCACACTCTTTTTGAAGACTTCGAATTTCTTCCTTTAGTTTTATTGTCTCATTTGTACTCTAAAATAATAATAAAACGTATACACAAGCTAAGCGTATAAAGATAAATTTAATCAAACTGAATTATAGTTACCTCAAAAGAATTATCAACTTCTTTAATACATTCGAACTCATTCATCTACAAAGAAGACGTATATTTTAGAAATGTATAACGAATATTGTAATGATATAAGTATTCGTATAAAACAAAAATTTACTTTATCTCTAATAGCAATAATGTTTTCAAGAACATCTTGCATTTTCGTATGACAATTATCAACTTCACATTCATATTTTTCCAAACGTTTAGACTTATCCGTGAACGACTTCTGCGCTGCTTCATTTTCTATTAACTAAAAAAATCAAGAGTAACACGTTTGTTTTTAGTGCCATACGAAAGATTAAGAAAAGAATTAGATTACTCACTACTTGATCACATTTCTTTTTTAATTCCTTTACATTATGTTCCATAAGGGTCAATTGCTTTCTTAATTCTGTCATTGTTGATAATCCGCAACAACCCTGAGATTGAAAAGTATGCAAATTACATACTAATTGTTCTACTTCTTCTACTACTGAGGTGAGTAGATCATTGCATGTATAGATTTCTGTATATCCTAATAAATTAGACTGCTATATAAACATATTTTGAATTAGTAAGTATATTTGAATTATGTTATTCATAGTTTGCATATTTCTATTCACCTGAATATTACTATGTACATTATGAAGGCATTTCGTTAACTCAGACTGAGTGTGATTAAATTCATTTTTTATATCTTTCAATCTTATTCTATTGTTTGTGATTCTTTCATTGTGCCTAGCTCTTTCTTCATCCTACGAAAATACTTTTAACTTATAAATACCTGTAAAATAACTTTAGTTTTGTGCATGAGTAAGCCAAATGAAAATATTTACCTGTAATTCTAAACGATTTATTATTTCCGATATATTTTCTCTAGTTCTTGTTAAATAATCTTGTACTTGATTCACCATTTTGGTAAGTTCTACATACTATAAAAAAATTGTATGAGATATTTATTATCTACTATATATAGGTTTTATACAAATAATCGAAATACATACTTTACAATGTCGTGAATTCAAATTGGAAATCACAGAACTCATTTCTTCACGCAAGTCTTCAGTTGCAGCTTGTACTTCAACCGTACAAATTCGGAATTCCTCCATCATACGGAATTGTTGTAAGATAGCGGTAAAAATCTAAAAATACATGTTTTTTTGCATTTATATATTTTTAAAATTTATAAGTACTTAATCAAAGAATATAACAATAACTTACAGCTTGTTGCTCATATTCTTTAGCAGTATTTTTATTATATATTGCACTATTTTTGTTTATCTGTAAGAAATAAACCGAAAATTAATCTTAAGATGTAAAATCATATTTTGAAATACCAGCTATAATTAGATTAATACCAAAATCTCAATAGATGTTATAGATTTATTTTTGTTTTCATAAATTTCTGATACAGTTTTAACACCAGATGATACTTTCGAAATAACTTCATTCATTTCTAACAACAAATTTTCTTTAACACAAATCTGAAATAATAAGGGTTTTAGTCTATTAATTTAATTTACATTATTATATTGTTGCAATGAAATATAGAATAATCAGATATAACAATATTCACATACCAATTATTCTGAAATAACTCTTGAGTGTGAGTTATCTTATTTTCCATTGTACTAATATATTCTCTTATGTTATCATTGCACTTATCCTGCCAACCAAGGAAATATTCTTATTAATAATGTTAATATTTCTAAATGGAATATATGGTATTGAAGTTTGTTTATGAGTATTGTGAGTTTACTGTTGATTACTATTCCATTGACAGGAAATCCTAATCAACGCCAAAAATGCTATTCTTTCATGTCTTCGAGAAATTAATCTTCAGGAGTAAAAAGATTTATATTTGTTGGTATTTATATAATTTAATCATACTATTTTTGTAAACAAATTACTTTTTAAAGTATAAGAATTAACTAGAACTGCAAGGAATCTTCAGTTGACATTAATTTTATTTATATATTATATTACTTACATGATCTAATACTTCATTTTTGTATTGATGAAGGTAGGATTGCATATCTTGTAACATTTCGATAGCTAAAGCTGTATCTTCCTCGTACTTAAGCTGAAACGTAAATGACGCATTGAAAAAATCAAGTGTGTAATATAAATATTGAACATTAATTTTTAAAGAGATATTACCTTAGTTAGCTCTAATTTTGTTAATACAGTCTCATGTTCCATTTTAAGACTAAGAATAGTTTCATTATCTTTTGCCATTGATGCAGATAAGTTTGTTAAAAAAGCCAATATTTCACCCTTTCAATCACAAATTTAAGAAAAATTAATTTCCATTCAAATTATATTATTATAATATTAACTAATATATTTCTATTTAAATTAGAAATTTTATTACCTGATTTTCTATGGAAACATTATGTGTAGAATTCGTAACCTAGAATTATCAAATAACGAGAATTAATAAATTTCCATTGTATAATTATTTGCTATAAAAAAATTCAGAATTTCTTTTACGTTTTTATTCATATTTTCACTAGAGTTTTCACTAACTGTTCTTAGTTTGCTGATTTCAATATCTTTTGAAGCGAGTAAACTTTTTAATTCTTCTAGTTGTCTTATAGCATCATTCAATTTTTCTTCTACATTTCTATCCTCTAACTGTAAAAACAAATTATTAAAATTGTTACTAAAGAAAAGAAACTTTCATATGAATATTAAAATTTATAATAATTATAATTAAACATACTATTTGAGAAGAGTCATGGCTGATTCTTACTCGTCTAGGTGCAGCAGAGCCCTGAAAATATAAAAAATTCAGTTATTTTAATTCAGCAGATTTATTCCGAAATCAGAAGCAATGATATCACAATGTTTTATAATCGAGGTCCTTAACAGATTAAAACGCATTGAAAAGAAAATTTAATGTATTCATGAAAATATAAGAATAATTTTACTAATAATAAATTATTATTTCATAGAAGGCGTAAAGCAGAAATTTCTTGAACATTGGTTTTGTGATCTTAAACATTGTTCTAATGTTTCAATAATTATTTTATCAGCTCGTTGATTCCGTATTTTAAAATCTAAAAGTTTGATTGATTTGTTAGAACATCTTCCTTGTTTTTGAAATTTTGGGCTAAAATTTTCTTGCATTCTTTGATGATCTTTACAATACGTTCTATAATATGTGTTATTTTCGCATGTAGGACTTTTGTGGATAGAAGGAGATTGATATAATTGGAAGTCTGTAGATAACTGGAAATTTCAAAAGGAATAATTTTTCGGAAACAATTATAAAAGTATACTTTTACGTAAATATTTCTAAACTAAAAGCCGGATTTGTAGCAATATTGGTTATATTAATCGTAAAACTTACGCTTTTTGCTTTTTTTAAATCAAGCCTCAATTGAGTTATTATATCCTCTTTAAAATGCAATACTGATTTTGAATCTTGAATTTGATCTTCAAGATGAGAAATCTTTTTTTTTAAGTCCAAAATTGAATCGTGCTTTTGTGCTACTTCTTGCGCTAAAGCTTCGCGTGCTTCTGACGATTCCTAAAAAATAAAAAAATAAATAAAATTTTGAACCGCTTTAGTCAAAATAAAAAGCAATCAAAAACACAAACTTTTTTTTCACATGCAAGCCATGCACGAAGTTGTTTATTTTCCTTTTGCAGTTTACTATTGTCTTCAATAATTGATTGAAAGTCATTCATTTTACATTGATACTCATGCTGAAGGTTATTGTAATTCTTTTCAATGCTATTTAACTGCTTATAGAGATTTTCAATTTCTAAATCTTTATTATTAATAACATTTTCCTGATTATCTACACAGCCAATCTGAACATCAACATAATTTCTTGAAAGTAGCTTACGAATATTATAAAATTGAAAAAATAAATTATGTTACGAACATATAATTAGAATGTAATATAGAAGGACCTCGAATTTATTTGAAAAGCACGTTATAATTACTTATTACATTAACTGTCTTATATAAAACTTTTTTCTTCAAAATTAAATTCATAACTCACAGGACTATTTACACTTGATAAATCATAAGAATAATTTCGATTTTTTAAAGTAGGTAGTAATTAAATTATCTCTAAGTTCTATAACAGAATCAAGCAATTTTTTTATGGTATTATCTTTTTTCTCGATTTCTATTCGAAGCTGAGATTCATTATCCGCTAATTTTTGTATGTGCCTGATAAAAGCAAGGCTGTCATTAGAAAGATTCTATAAAATTTATGAGTCAGTATCTCACAACTGTAACATAACTTACAACAATAATTTTTCATTTTCTTCTTTTTGTATTATAAAACTACAATTAAACTTTTGGGCATCTTCTTTTTCCTATTTGAAGATTTTAACGATCAAAAAACGGAATCAACTATAGCTTTCTAAATTTCTCAAGCTTCAAAAGTTACTAGTTGTTAAAGAAATTATCATTATAAAACCTTGCTAATTAACCTCAATGTAGGCTGTTTTGATAGGGCAAAATTAATAAATTAAGGTTTACCATGCATATAAAACTACTTAATTGTATGTAATTTAAAACTGACAACATACAGCTATCGACAAGCATTAAAACATTTACTTCGTTGTATAATAAACAGAAGTTGATTAAGCAAATTAGTTTGCAAATATTTTTTTATGGTATGGTTGCATACTTATGATAAAAATTTTTTATATATGATTGCAGTAAAAAGGTAATTTACCTGGCCGCATGTGCAACTGAAACAAAAATAGAACATTTATTCCAATATTTTTTCACGATTTATTTGTTTAAAAAAATATTTTAACTAATTTATAAATCATCAAATATATCATCAATTATTAATATTGGAATGGTATCCTAAACAAAAACTTACTCTGATGGTGCTGGTATATCTGATAGCTGGATTTGATGAAATGTTAATCCTTCAAGATTCCAATCGTTTTCTATTCGACCACGTTTGATGAGTTTAAGTAGGTTGTCAATGTCATTTTGAAATAATTCTACCTTGTTTTGCAAACAGTGTTGCTCACTTTCTAATTGTTGAATACGTTTTGACATTTCATTTAGATCCTGAGGACAGTAAAATAATTAATTAAAATATTGACAGTACATAATTTAAGTTTAAATAAGTAAAAAAAAAGGTAATAATAATTGTTTCGTTACCTCTTCAGATTTATACGGCTGAGACATATTGTGTGTCATCAAATCTGAAGTTTCTTGTAATTTGTCTCCCAACACTTGAACTCTATGAACAGCTGCCTGTTCAATATCATGGACAGTTTTGATTAGCAACTTATTCTGCTCTATCAAATCCTTGATCCAATCCGTCATGATTTTCACTTTTAACTGTAAATAAAAAACAATTAGTCTAGATAAACAGAATCTTTCCATGTAATATCTAGTAAATGGGGCTAAAAAGTTCCTTTAGAACATCAATTCTATTTAAGTCTTAAAGTGATCTATTTTTAGCGAATGCAGTCTGCTGCAATATTCTGAGTTTCATGGCACCCATGGAAATGATTTTACTGCAGCCAAACAGTGAATGAATTTAATAATAGAATTTCTGAATGTAGTGAATATTTTTATTAACAACAGAGATTTAATACAAATGAAATACAATGGCAAGGCAAAGTATATTATTCAAAATAAATGTTGTGAATGTAATTAAAAATAAACTAGTAAATGAAACAAATTTTTTTTATATTTCTTTTGATTTCCATCGTGATTTGTGATAAAAATCAATGTGTCACTTTCAGTTCAGAGCTATTTCCACAATACCCTGTTTGGTATTTATTTTTAGCAGCCTGAGACTTTCACCAGTTCCTAAGTTTATTTTGAAATTGAGGTTGAGATGGGTTCATAATTTTTCAGGTTAATATATGAATAATAAAAGAATCATTTTTTACTAAATTAAATAATATTATCTATAATAAGTCCAGCATTAGTTCTTTCTCACACTTATATATTATCTGATTTTAAATACCAATAAAAAAACAAACTTGACAAATTGCCTAAAAGCCTAATTTTTTTATACAGCTAAACTTACCAATGTTTCTTATCATTAATGTTGCACTCATGAAAAGACCAAGTTTAGAGCCTACTACAATGACCCATTTTCTATCTCTATACAATCTCATTCTTCCTTTTAATCGTCCAAAATTAAATGACACAGCTGCAGTGTATATGCAATCGAAAAGTTTAAAGCCCCGGAGCGACTTAAAACCGAGTCATCAGCCCGCGAGAGCGTGTAAACAAACTGCTCAAAGCAAAGCCGAGTATATACTAAAATATATACTGCACACGCACACTTATATACACAAACATGGTGTAAGTATTTTGTTTACCTCGTTGCGCTGTGCGTCGGTGACATCGGCTAAGGTCTCGACCTGGTCGATCTTGTCCCGGTAGACCTGCTCGAACTGCTCGAGGATCTGGAGAGCTTCGTTCTCGGTGCAGGGCTGCTCGATTACCTCGTCTAATAAGGCACAGCTCTCCTGCTGTTGTGCGGACGGCGGTGAGCCGCCGACCTGGGACGGAAACATGACTCCTGGAAGAAGATTCAGCGGGAACAGGAACCACTGGGAAGACGAAGACGTCCTATATCCTTGTCGTTGTCGTAGGCGTGGTGGCGAACGTCAACATGCTAGCTCGCCATATTTTTCGCGCACAACTGCATGTATATAGCTCTGCCTGATTGTACCGTAATAACGTATGTAAGGCTACATACATACGCAGACGCAGATAGGGAGAACAGTATAGACTAGACTGCTGCGCTGTAATACACCAGCGAGGTATATCGCGACGCGACGGAACTGAGAACGACACGGACCTCTGCAGCCTGCAGCTGCGAGGAGGGATCGAGTTTTCGGAGGGAGAGAAGAAGCAGAAGAGAGACAACGAGAGAACCCTCTTATGCGCGCGCGCTATCTCTCCTCTTTTCGCTTTTTTCGGCTCGTCACGCTCTCTCTCTCTCTCTCTCTTGCTCTGCTGCACCGCTGCCGAGCTGCCGCGTGTGTTACTTTTACATATATTACGTATAATTATAAACACACCGGGAGTCTGCTTCTTGAAGTTTGGGACAACGTTATCTTTTTCAGCGGTTTTGTTTTATTTTTCACGGTTCTGCTGTTGATTGGATTTTAAGACGGTTGATTAAAATTATTAACAACAATGCACTTGTGATTGTAACTCGTTCGTTTACGTTTTAAAGTACTTGTGATCTAAAAACTTTAATAATTAATACGATGATTTAAGAACTTTTCACAAGTTTGAAAATCCCGCTGAAATTGAACTGACCAATCACGTGACTTTACTCAGATATATCAGCAAATGGCAAATTTTCAGCCTACTACTATCAATCACCGACTGTGCAATTTTTTCGGAAGACTCTCTGATTGGTGTTATTAAACCAACATATGACTTCTTTATTATCCAATCATGATACGCCATATTACAAAACTGCAGTACAAAATAATCTCTGAAACTAAATATCATATATTACACATATAGTGAAATATTTTCTACTTTATTACGAAACTATAATATTTGTACTTTTAATCGTAATTTTTAATTCTAATAATATTATTTAAAGCAAATTACTATTTCTAAAGCTCACGTATACTTTATTAAAGAGTTTGTTCTCCTTGGAAAACAATAATTTTATGAGACTTCGTAACTCTTTAGAGTAGTTATTTGAGAAGAAAGACAATAGTTTTACTGTCTCTATAAGAAACTTGTATGGCTTTTCTGTGGTTATTATACCCATATCTACAGTTATACTGAGAGGTATACACCTGCGTTGTTACGTATGCAAAATTATCAAAGGAAATCTCGATAATCGTCAATTACAAAAAACGAAATGTCTTTATTTAAAATTATATATAGCAAAAAATGAAAGCAAATACATATAATTCAACTAATTGTAATTTACGCAAGCACATAATAGTTTTTCCGGCTACATAATAATAATTCAACTTGCACAATGCAACCGGTGAAATTTCCAATTATTAATATATAACGCATCCGAGTCTGACGTAAATCGATAATTCAATTTTAAACGATGGCAACGGTGATGGCCACACACGCGCGTTGCAGCTCACAGACTCGGAAAATTATATTATAAGCATCAATTTTGCTCCAGTAATCAGGTAAAAACAGCCGGGCGATAAAGAAATAATGGAGCGGAATAATGCGCCTACATCGCGCGCAATAAAATCTACTGTATGTATTATATCTGTGTATATAATATACACCATAGCTGTATATAATAACATCCGATCGACTCTCTCTCTTTCTCTCTCCCCCCATCCCACGCAAAAACACATAAGGTATCTATAGAGCAAGCGGGCGAGAAAAGCAAAGCAAAGCTGCACAGACAGGATAGGAAGGGAGCGAGTCAGAATATATAGGGAGGCAACTAACAAAGAGAGCGAGACAGCTGCCGATAACACATGCGCCAGGGGATCGAAGCGACGGAGACAGAGCGAGATAAAAGTCGACGACGGCGGCGGCGGCGGCAAAAGATGACAGCGCACGCGGCCGCATGACGCTCCGTTGGCTCTCTCTTTCTCAGCTCGCGTGCGCTCCAATATTAAATTATCCTCTTCGGACTCGGACTGCTGCAACACAGTAGCTGCTAGGATAGGTATATACTATACTACCTAACGCGTGCCGCTTCGTTCCATATAACCCGCTAACGATCCACCGGGCGTAAGCAGCGATCCGAGACTGCAATAAAAAAATCTGCAGCTCTCTCTCTGTCTCTATAATACTTCTATAGGACATACATAGGATAGGACTCTGAACCGAACGCCCGTTTCTCTCTTCTCTCTCTCTCACTCTCGCGTTGGTAGAGCGAAAGAGAGAGAGCGACAGGAAAAGAGCAGCCTCTGTGAGAGTCTATGTGCGCGCACAGGCGACCGCTCATACGTATAGGTATATTCCAGGGTATGCCAGTGTAGAAGCAATAGAAGCGAGAGAGAGAGAGAGAGAGAGAGAGAGAGAGAGAGAGAGGAATAATAAAAGTACAGACTACACAGAGTGCGCATACGAGATAACGCGCGGCGGGGCAGTCTGATCGCGACGGAGGAGGAAGGAGAGAGAGACAGACATAAGGGAGGACGAGTTTGTATGCGCAGCGGCAGCGAAGAGGTGGACGAGAAGAAGAGTCAAGCAAGCTATAGCAGTCGCGCGAGTTTAGTGTACACACACTGTGGCGGTGACGACGACGACGAGAGTGCGATGAGCCAAGTCGTCTGAAAAAGCGCGACGGGCGTTTTCTCGTCGTGGGAGTACGAGGCGTACCGCTCTACCGACTGCAGCACAAGAGAGCGAGAGGCGAGAAAAAAAACAAGTGGTGCGTGTTGTTATGTATATGCAGCATACGTGCTGTGCTGAAAATTTTGTGTTTGTGTCCCCATAGCCCTATCACGGTCGGCTAACATATCCTCCTTTTTTTCGAAATTTTTCACACTCGCGATTCCTTTGCGTGCCAAAAACCCGAATGTCCGTTGCTGCCCACTCGACGTGACACCCGATATGCGGCGTTTTCGAGCAGAGGATTCGCCTCGGGGATTTTTCAGTGTGTTGCGCGGATGCATTGCGAAAGAGAGTTTTTGAACACTTGGCTGATTCTTGTGAAACTCTCTCTCGCTCGCGCGCGTTATTTCGATGAAAGTGAGGGGGCTCGGATATAGGTACCTGTCTGGCTGCTGCCTACCTACTTGCTGGAGGCACACACAAGCCGTTCCGGTGCCTTCATATCAGAAACACCTGTGTGCCTTTTTTTTTTTATTAATTTGCGCTTTTCCTTCTGTTATCTGTGTTCCAGGAGAAAAGTAGTGCTCTGGCACTCTGCTCGGTGCTCTTGATAAATGTAGCTTGGTGTGTGTTGCTCAACAGGGATGAGTGTTTTCGGGGACTTCCAACGGGTCTGGCTGGAAAGGTTCCCAGACAGCGTACTACCACCTGCATGGGAGGAGGATGTGCGAGCCAATTTGCTTAAGCACAAGCTCAAGGTAAGCCCTATCGACAAGTCAGATCCTTTCTTATACAACTGTATGAGTCAATTATTTGTCCAGTCTGCATGATTAGGCCAAAGGAAAGTTCTTATCAGTTTATCACAGTGAATACTTGTCCTCTTGCTACTAATTTAATGGAGTATTTGGAAAATTAAGAATTGTTAAGATTCATCATTGAGTAATACTGCACATACGCTGAATAGAAACTTTATTGTGATTGAGAGCAAGAGGTAGAACATTCATTTTTATGGGTTACTTGCACTGATGAATCATCACGTTTGATAGAAGCTTTAATTGGGCGGTGGCACTGTTTATGAGTAGCATAGTTAAAGATATAATTGCCAACTCTTGCTTTGAATATTTTAACTTCTTACAGTTTGATATTACAATTTTCAAAATGGAACTTTTGAAAATGTCATATTAATTTGTGAATAAAAAATATATTTGTTTCAAAGGAGAATTGTAACACAAAGAATTAATAGTCTGTTTCTAAGTTATGTAATAAAAAAAATTTTGTTTTCAAAAAACTTAATATTTTTCAATATATTTGTATTACATATTGCAACTAGTTTGTTTCTATCAAAAAATCCTTGAAGTAATATTTTCTTATCTAACATTTAATCTGTCTTTTAGTTGGCCTGTATACCTTTCAACATATTTCTCTGTGAATGAGTTATTTTCATTTATTACATAAACCATATTTTTTATAAGCTGCCCATCAAATCATATTAGTTTGCCTATGGATTTAATATTCAATTTATTTTTTAAAGGTTACCACACTTAGGGAAGAGCTTGAAAAAGAAGAATTTTACGTCGAGTACTTGGAGCGACTCCTGGCAGATGTTGAGAAACACAAGTTAGCTAATGCATCTGCCGCACTGGAAACCAAAACATCTGGTGCCGAATCACCATGCCTACAAAGTTTTCATTCAGCAGAAACCAGTGTACTAGATACTACAGCTCAATCTGAAGAGGCTGAGGATGTTGCCCCACCCCTGCCTGCCCGAGAAGATCTTAGTAAATTACAGGACAAATGTGTTAATGAATTAAGTTCTACTTTGGGCTCAAGCAGGAGACCAAAAAGTGAAATACCAAGAAGTCCTGAAAAAGTGCCTGAATGTAGAAGGAATAGCGATCCAGATAATTATGTCACTGTTATCCAAGTCACGGGTAACTCCAAGAAAGATAAAAACGAAGAATCTGTGAAGGAAGAAGATGAGAAGGATTCTGAGAAAGCTCTTGAAGACAGTGAAGATGGTGATGCAGAAGCATCAGAGGAAGAACCATACTATGATTCTGTAGCTCTTGATCAAACTGGAGAATATGTTTACATTGAACCGCATGCCCCTGCTATTGGAAATAATGGCAGCAAAGTGCAACTACGAAGGCCACCTTCACTGCCAGATTCACCAGGAAATCAAGGCAATTACGTCAACATCGATTACTTCCTACAGTAAGTTTTAAACGGGAATAATCACAATCATTAAAAAGAATAAAATTTACATTAGAAAATGACGAAATAATCTTTTATTTGTTTAGGCATCGAGCAGCAATGGATAGTGAAGATGAAGAAAATTCAGCTCCACCTATCCTTCTACGAACCTTAAGCACAGATAACGAAACCGGGAGTAGTGACGCTGAACCATTGAGTTTAAGTGAAGGTAGTCTAGAATCGCCAACTCCAACAACTCCTCGTCGACAAGATAAAGGCAAGAGTCTGGAGGATGATAGAACTTCGATGGTTAAATGTATCATTAATTCTGTAGTTGAAAGTGAAGCTATTTATGTTGAATGCCTGGATGTTATGATACAGGTAAAGATTCAATTCTTGATTAACTATACATCTTTTCAAAATCATATTTATAACTTTTCATATGCATGTAAAAAAATCTTACAGTACATGAAGGCCATCAATGCCACAGTAAACACATCACAGCCAGTCATATCGCAAGAAGACTTCAATACTATGTTTTACAAAATTCCCGATTTACATAAGTTACACCAAGAATTTCTAGAAGATTTGCGAAGAAAGCTCGACTCTTGGGATAATAAAACAACAATCGGCGAACAGTTCAAAGTGAGTGTCATGCTGCTCCTACTTTCTGTATCCTATAATTCATTTAATTGTTCCTGACCTCGTAAATGATATTTCGCTTGCAGGTAATGGCAAGCAAAATTAGAGATTATGGCTCGTTCCTTCATAATTATGCTCGCGCTACTGAGACAGTGCGACGTTGCTCATCGCAATCCTCGCAGTTCGCGGAGATCACGAGAGACATACGACTAAGGGGTTATCCCAAGGGGCCGGGTCTGTCACTTGAGGACCTCTTGCACAAACCTGTCGCCCGAGTTCAAAAGAATGCACTAGTGTTACATGTAATTGTCGCTTTAATACCATCATATTTACAATTCTGGGAGGATGTTAATGGAGTACTTAATTTCTTTTTCTTTTTAGGATTTGTTGAAGCACACACCACAGAGTCACGCGGATCACGGGCCTCTTTCAGAAGCGTTAGCTATGACTCGAAATTTTCTTGACGACTTTAACATCATTCAGTCGAAGTCTCTATTTAAGGTGAGTTAATATTTTATATTCAAATATTCAATCACCTCAATTATATAATAGAAGATACAAATAATGATTATGTCGACTATGTAGAATCATGATCGGACACAAAGGAGACTTGTAAAGAATTCATTTGTCGTGGAATTATCCGATGGTCATAGGAAATTAAGACATTTGTTTCTTTTTAATGATGTCATTTCATGTGCCAAATATAAGGCGTCTGGTAAGGAGAAGTATGGATTCGAATTGAAGTGGTTCATTCCAATAACTGAAGTTGTAGTTATGGAAGATGGTATTGAACCACGAGAGAACAGTCCAGCAAATGTAGTAGTACTTAGGTACGCAATATGACTGTGTTTTTTCCTTTTTTTACGATCATTACTTAAAGATTTTGTAAATAAGTGTTAATTTTTGTAGATCTCAAGCGTGCACAGTCAGAGACCAAATTCTGTGGGAAGAAAAAAACGATGATAAGAGAATTAGACTGGGTGGTCGTGGTTCGGAAAAGAATCGAAAAAAGTTAGCCGAGCT
The DNA here is from genome assembly GCA_900474305.1 of Cecidostiba fungosa. Lineage (NCBI taxonomy): Eukaryota > Metazoa > Arthropoda > Insecta > Hymenoptera > Pteromalidae > Cecidostiba > Cecidostiba fungosa. The sequence continues at coordinate 60,657 of UCOJ01000459.1, read as the reverse complement.
GGAGGCACAGTTGGTTTTAGCATCCCCGAATCTGATTCTTAAAGTTGGCCAAAAGAATCAGAATCGTATTCAAAATACCTACACGTTTTTCCTATCTAGTGAATTCGAAAGATCTCAATGGATTGAAGCTATTGAAGCTTTACAGCAGGTAAAACTTCATGTTTGAATAATTGATTAATGTAAAAAAAATCCTATGATATATATTATATTAAAGTAATATAAATAAATTAGGGTGGACAACCATCTGCAAATTTACCACTCAATATGTACGACTTGAAAGCGTGGATAGCTGCATGTCGAACTTACTTACAAACGGATATGGGTAGTTACTTGTTACGATCTGGCCGGGATGAAAGTTTATTATTGGGAGATCTACAACTCACCCTGCTAGGGCTTACGCCTCCTGGATTAGATCGTCCTGGCGATCTTTACATAGTCATAGAAGTAGATAGTTACGGCCACTACTTCAAAAGGGCAAAAAGTCATATAGCCAGAGGTCAAGCTCCAACATGGGGTATGTTTATGAAAATATCCGTTTTCAGTCATACACATTTAAATTTAAAGAATAAATTATTAATTCGAGTTATAATATTTGTTCTTAAGGACAAACTTTCGTTGTGGAACTAGAAGGAAGTCAAAACGTCAGAATTTTACTGTACGAAGAGTGTGGTTCTCGTGCGGTTTTGAGAGGAAAATGCGCTCAACGTTTGAGCAGATCTTGGTTACTAGGAGATCAAGTTAAAAGGATATTAAATTTGGGTCCAGCGAGTCTAGAAGTGTCCCTCAAATTTATTCCTAGTGAAGTCACCTTGCGACGAGTACCTTCTGCAAAACCACAAGGACTTTTTGGAGCTAAGATACAACAAGTTTGCAAGTAAGAAATATATCCGTCATTATCTACATAACGTTATGAATATACGTCCGATTATGCCCTTGAAATATTTATATTTAATTTTCCATAAAGCCTTCGATTTTCCTATAAATAATATGGGATAATCATAAATTTTCCGATAAATAGTGTGAAAGTCTAGAAATGAAACTCACCTCTTTTTTTCTTTGACTACAAATAAGCTATAATAAAAATAAATCATTATCGCAATCTACGGCTAATATGACTAAATATTCTTCATTTATAGGCGAGAAAAACGCGACGTACCTTTTATAGTCACGGCGTGCGTGCGTGAAGTCGAAAAACGAGGAATGGCAGAAGTCGGTCTATACCGAGTATCTGGCTCGGCTTCGGATGTAGCAAAATTACGCAAATCATTCGAAAGCAACTCATACGAAGCTGAACAACTATTAAAAGAGGTAAATATATTGATCACGATGAAAATGTATTGTTCTAATACACTTGTTCTTCCAATCTTTACAATCATATATACTCGTTTTCAGGTTGATGTTCACTCGGTGACTGGCGTGTTGAAGCTCTACCTGCGTGAGATGCCTGAGGCTCTATTCACCGACGCTCTCTACCCAGCCTTTTTCGACGCCTACCAGAGTGGCGAGCTCTCGCGAGGCAGTGCCTTACGCCGTGCCTACGATGGCCTTCCACAGGTCAATAAGGCTGTCATCGACTTCCTTTTGTCGCATCTGATTCGAGTTAACAAGCACGAAGATCAGAATAAGATGTCCCTGCATAATCTCGCCACTGTGTTTGGGCCGACGCTATTACGTCCCGGGACGAACAATCGTAACGATGCCAAGAATCGCGATCCTCTTGCTGCTGGGACCGTGGATGTCATGGCGCAGGCCGGGATACTCTATTGCTTTTTGCAATTGCAGATGCATCAGAACAATCAATCGTCACTCTAGTCGACACGCGTAATAATTAGCAGTTTTTAAAAACACAAATATATATATATGCGTATTTCGAGCAACGATTATCGAATACTGGATTCGGGCGATCCAATCCTACGTCCCAACCCTACGTCGACTTTAGACTGGTTCGAATCTTTGCTTGTACCATATTTTTGTTGACCTGTTGAGCTTAAGCAAGTTTTTTGTTTCGTTTTAGAAATACGCGATTGGTGATATTTTGATTTCGTAAATCAATAAGTCCTTATTGGATTTTAAAGTTTTTAATGATTCGTATATTTGCTTTCAATGCAAATCAATAATTCTTGATGACAACTCTCGGAATGGTTGAAAATGGGTAAAATAATATTGTGGTATTTGAATGATATTCCTATTAAACATTAAACTATGAATAAAGGGATAACATTTACAATGCTTGAATGTATGCTTTTAAGCTTCGCATACGTTTATTTTTACATTTCATTTTAAAAAGTAAATACTATTATTAAAAATACTATATATGCATAGTATGTTATTTTAAGACGTTGTATAAGATTTTTTTTTTAATTTTTTGTAAAAGGAACATTTATAAATGCATAATAATTCATTATATTCACTTTGATAAAACTAACATTGGTAGCAAAAATATGGCTCGTGCAAAAAAAAAATAGAATGTCTATTTTAAGCGACAAAGGGTGTCCGAGTTTTACCCCTTTTACTTCTCGACCTCCGAGAAGATATATGCGGATTTTTGTATAATGCGTATTTTCTTATAGCCTGTGCAGACAATTTTTAGCAGCTTGACCCGAATTATAGAAATCGTAAAAGGATTGCTCAATGAGTAAGATATTGCGTGGACGAAATTCGCACTCATTCAGAAAGTGATATATTTTATACTTCGCGATTGTATACCGTCTATATTTAGAAAAACTAATAAAAAAAATACATTGGGAAAATTAAACTTATTATACAAAAGATGAAATAAAAAACTAATTTGAAAGGAAGAATCGCGCGAACTTGTTCCTACGGAAAAGAGCCGACAGATCCTCTTCGCGTAATATTCTTTTGACAGTCGTGTAATTTAAGGAATCATTTTTGATCATTTTTCCTTAAAGTTGAAACATTTTAATGACGTTCCTTAAAATAAACGGAATAATCATTGATTCTTATAAAAAGATGAAAGATAGATTGAAAAAACTACTTGCATTTAAAAAAGTCAAAGAAATTTTCTAATCTTTCTTCAAACATCAACTTGGCAAACATAAACTGCGCCAGTTTTTAATAGGATTGTTCCGTTAATTTGAAATATTTGAAATCGTCCATTCCGTTCGTCTGCGGAGCATCTGATTCTCTCTTAAGCATAACTTGTTTTAAATGAATTCCTGCTTCTCCAAGTCGCTTGTAAGTGTCAACGGATAAGTGAATTTACCAAGGCAATGTGAGTTCTGGTCACTCGATTGAACGGCGATTGAACAGGGCATTCAGAAACAGTCGCGGGCATTTTTCGTTTATTCTAAATTAATTAAACTATAAACTTTAAGAAGATTCTGTTCTTATACTGTAACGATTCTTGAATATTAATGACACACTCAAATGTATGTTATTAAGGCCCAAATGCATGAAAAGAAGCACGGAGACTAAAATGAAAGCTCACTGATAAATTAAAAAAGAAATTTCATTGTGCTAACGTCGCAACAAAATCACTTTTAAAGAAAAAAATACAAGATAATATTCAAATTAATGAAAAAGTGCCTGTTTTTAAATAATGAAAGATGCTCATGCCTGTTCTAAAGATAAACGCGACGCCAAAGAGAAAGCTGATCTCTGCCCTTTGTGTGCACGCCGCAGGGAATCACGCTAACTTCCTTCGGAGGAAATATTCGGCAGTACAAATTATTAGCTATTTTGACTGTAACCCGAGCCGAGGGCAAAGTGAAAAATTGGGTAATGAGAAATCCGTTGGTTTATAAAAGAAAACTTAATAAAAAAATAAGTATAATCAAGGACTTACTCGAGAAAATATTCCATTAATGTTTTGCAAATTCTACATGTATTGACTTCGGCGTTAAAGTGATCCGATTTTTGAAAATTATATGACTTTCGATTTGGAGAGAAATTTAGATAATCTGACGAACGACAGGATTACCTTTTGTCAAATGTGATTACATATTGCCCAAGTTATCTTGATCAAATTTAATACATGCATAGTTTGTGAAACATAAGAATGCATGCGTATGTATGTGAGAATCGTATGTTGAATGTGTGTAAGTGCGCAATGATCCGCCTGTAATATGTATTATATCGTAAAAACGATACGAAGTATTTCTTTTAGTTATGCAATATAAACGTTTTTTCTGTTTTAGCGTGCTGAAAACGTTTCGTGTAATTAAGATTCAATGTTTGCGCACCTTCTTTCACGTAAATGTATTATTGAATTACTATTGCAAGAAGGATATAGAAATTATGTGCAAGATCATGTTGCGAAACAAAAAAAAACGATTATTATTCTTCATTTCATTATATAGCTAAAGTGGTATAAGGCAATGCTGTCCCTCTTTTTTGTACATTACTATATACGGCATGTAAAGTTGATCGATCGCTATTACTATATCTTATTATTAGATTATATTATAGATATATATTGTAATATTAATTATTATGATACGAAAATTAAAAAGGAAGTATTTGTTATTGAGTACGCGAAAGAGAGAAAATCGAAAGCTAGCTTACATACGCTGATGTTTGCAGAAAAAATGATGATGACGATTATGACATATATGTATACTTTTTGTCAAAAAGGAGGGTGTGAGAAAAAAAGAAAAAAACGTTTTAGAACACTAAATACACGAAAGGTTTATAAACTTTTACATATACCTAGTAACGCTCTTTGCATTTTTGCATATTTTCCGCTCGTGAACTTTTTGTACTTTTCTAAAAATACATCGTTTCTTCGTCAGTTAATAACGCATTATTGATGTAATCTGCATCGTTATTTTTTACATCTCCAACAACATATCTTTATTATTTCAGTTTTATACATCTTTATATATATATATGTTTTTTTACATATTTTTCTTTTGTTTCAACGACAATCATGTATAACTATGCTTTACATGTTTTAATACTTTTTTTGGTCAAATTGGCTTTTCATTCATCATGGATCCTTTTTCGCTGCGTTCAAACGAGTTCAGACTCGATTCGACTCAAATCTTCGTTGTCATCGTTTCTGCTGCAGAGGTATACCTAATTACGGACAGCCACGAGCCGTCGGTGCAAGAGGAAGCCTAACCGGCGTCGCTGCAATGTTGTCCCATAGACCAGGTAGCCGAGATCCATCTGAGCCATTGCACTGCATTCCTGCAAGCATTTGTTAGCCAATGTTTATTTATATACTTTTGCATTCCTATCATTTAATTTTTGGGTTTCCTTTCTTCTTTTTTATTCTCTTTTACTTGATTATTATTTTGTGTTTGATGAAATAAGAATATTTATCTTAAATATATTAAATTATTTTCAAAAACGCCCAATAACATTAGAAAGACTTGCAAGCATATGAACCGTATGCAGCTGAAGTCAATAAATGTGTCATCAATTTTATTTAAGCTTTAATTCTATTTCAAATTATCTCTTCAAAACCGTGACTCAAACTTCGTAAGAAAAATTGAAAAAGTTAAAAGTCAATTGGACTACATTACTTTGTTTACTGCAAGTATTTAATGAACACTTATTCGTGTCTTTCAAAATGCACATATATGAATATTAGATGAATCATTGACTCGATGCTTCTCAAGAAATGCAGATTCGCACTAATACTCGGCTAAATAAATTCAAGTTTACCTAAAGGAGCGACTTCATAGAGATCGTGCAAAGCTGCGATGCGGACCTTAGTCCATTCGATGCTTTTGTAATTGTCTGAGATTCCCTTTTCACCGCTTGTTCTTTGACTCTCCCATTCTTTCATGTAGCGGAAATACGTTCTCAATGCGTCATCGCTTATAGCGCTTTTGCAAACCTGTGATAAAATGTACAGTGTACTAATAGAAAAAAAAACACAATTTCTCTCGATATAATTTATGATATTACCTCTAATTTCGAATTCGGATAGTAATGGATATAATTTACGCACATTTCATCCGAAATGGCAAAACCACCCAGAGTGACGTTTTCCCTGTCCAGAGTTTCGTACGTACAGGTCGTTATCAACGAATCGCCCTAAAAACAAGGTAATAAAATCGATAATAAAAAAAATTAAATCGTACGATGTAATTGGACAAATTGTATTTTTTTGAGGTTTCCGAGATCACGGAATATTGATTTGAATCCAAAACTTTTAAACCTCCTTCCATTTTCTATAATTACAATCGAAAAGTAGTTTGCAAATAGTAAGCATCTCAAGCCTCAAGGATACATAATATTACAAAAATTGAAGCTAAAGTAGAAAAAAAAAATTTCTGATTTCAGAACCGACAACAAAAATGAATTTACATGAACTTCAAAATTTCAAGAAAACAGTTCCTGCAGAATTTTCATGGCATTTTTTAGTTGAAAACGAACGTATAAAATTACCGGCAGAATAGTGACTGGTTGTGGCAGCAGTCGTATCTCTTGGAAGTGCGTGGAGTAGTGATTGTCGTAGTTGAGCAAAGGAAGTTCTTCACCGTCTCGAATATGCCTTGTGATGACACTTCGGCCCGTCAGGTGGGTGTGTAACTGCGATCCAAAGATTCTGATGCCACTCTGGGGTAGACCTACACCCGTACACTCGGAGATGCAGTGACCCGAGAGTAAGAATGCTTCCTGCAGGTATAAAGAGTTGTTTCATTTTTGTTTTATCTATCGCCATTTTTATTTAAAAAACAGTATTATAAGTATACATTTTTTTTATCATATTAAGCTATATCGTTTTATTAATTTGTTAACTTCTGCGAAAAAATTGTTGAACCGAAGTGTCGAATCGATGAAAACAAGATAAAAGAACCGATAATGACCTGCCAATATAAAATCAAAAACTAATCCTTTCTTTCCTGTCTATATATAACTGATGGCCGCATGGCTTCCGGTTGAATAGCGACAAAATTTAAAATGTTTTAATATATAGTTTATATAGTATCTTGATTTGAATCCATTATCAGAGATTTAAAGATGCTTATTCTTTCGGCTATGATTAACAAAATGATTGATTGGTTTATAATTATTTTAACTTTTGTATCACTATATATTATTTTTAACCTGAAACGCGCTGGATTTTTCTAAGTATTACTAGAGATTACCTTTGTTTAATAATAATAATAATAATAAAAAAAAACAATTTTAGATACCTGTCCTGGAGGAATGGCCATTTTATCGGTGTACTCGAGACCGAGTTCGATCACGCCTGCATCGTATTTCCTGAGACTCTTGGTGAAGATAAAGCGTATTCCAGACGAGTCAACGTTGCCTGCTAATAGTTCAGGATTGTTATAGTGGACCTCGAGCATAACATACCGATTAAAGTTTTCACCGCCGATCGGCAGACCCGCTTCCTCAGGATAGACGAAAGCGTCAGCGCCCATAGCCCAGGCTGCCAATACTTTTTTACAGATCTGAGCATCGGAAAATGGATACTTGCCATGTATTTTTGGGGTATATACTGATATATAGTGTCAATGGGTAGTGTAGTTTTAAATTAGAATGTGCCTGAATAGTTGAATATGGTAATGTATTCTACTTCTGAACGAAAATGAAATTCATACAGAGGTATTAAAGTATTGTTAGCGACAGGTGTATGCTGAAGTTTGCAAAAGTAAATTTATAATCTTAATAAAATATTATGTTTTATATTAGCGTCAGTTGGTGAAGCAAACCTGAGTTCGTTCTGGACGATTAGGCGAGTCGCACGGCCCATTGTACAGAGGCACGTCCAAGTCTGCGGGTCCAGCACAATGGAAAACTTCCATGTGATGTACCAGATGTTCGTTGCCCTGTTGTATCGCTGGTCCGAATTGAAGAACGTGATGTCTGTCATTAGTAAGAATATAAAGTACTCCTTAATTTTATCTGTCCTCTTAGTATGTTATATGTATGCGTAATCACGTTTATATTTCTGTGGTTCCCCGACAGAATCGCCTAAGTCCACTTGTATTTGGAATAAAAAATATCCTATGGTCAATCTCTATTGTTCATCGACGATTTTCTTCATTTTCCCGGAGTAACCGCCCCACTCAAGGGTTTGCTGTGGTTGATATGTTGTTGGATAGCTGATTGAACTGCTTAATTATCGCGACTTATTTCGTTCTGTCGAGGAACCACAGAAATTATTCATGAGATTGCGTGAATTTCCTTATTATCCGCGGGAACACGATCGTGACAGCATCGGCGCAGCTTTTATCAGCGGTAAATAACAAAAATATTTATTCGCTGTAGAGTTGCAAGGGGTATCGGTTTACACAGTGATAGCACCACATTATCGATTAATCGAGATTACAATTATAACACGCCGTAAAAATTTCATGATACGATCTACGGATTTCTCCTGCTACGGTTAATATATAACCAGTTATACGAAAGGCATCAGTCTTCGACTTGATCTGATCCCGTTCACATCATATAACGAGTCGGTGCGTCGCATCTCTGAAACTCTCAGTTACCGCCGCGTTTCGTATTAATCAAAACTTTTTCACGTAAAAAGCTCGATGTTTCCGTAACTTGCATTATATTTTTCTGTGCAATTTAGTCGAAGCTACAATGTTCTTCCCAACGATCCAGATCGGCAAGATAGCGCGAAACTACTTCAAAAATGTCCTGCGCGTTCGCTTCACCACTTGATATTGGATTCTATTCGATTATCACCAGCATCTGTTGAGCTTTGTATAATCGACGAAAACTAAAAAGAAGACATCATTCTCGTCACTCACTTTCGTCTCATCGAGGAGGGTAACTTCTGTACGCGACACCAGTAAGTCGTCTCGACGTTTGGCACCTGTACCCGATCGGCTTTTATTTCGTGCTGCCAAGCATCAGCCGGGAACTGCGGCTTCGGGTGGTGAATTCTCAGCAGCTCCGTTCTCGACATCCCCGAGGATTTGGCATCGGTCACCTGTAGACCCGCCAGCGAAGTCAAAGGCCCACTGCCCTTTAGCCATACCAGGTGAGTCGTACCTCTCTGGTACCGATGAAATTAAATTATAGATAGTGATAAGAATTAGTGAGAAACATGGGATTATTCTACTGGTGTACCTCGATCACGTAATCGCGTTCGTCGCAGGTATCGAATTTCCTGCTGAAGGTGAACTTGGTCACGTTGCCATGCTTTTTCCACTCAAAATTTGTGCAATCCTGCTGCTCGTCCGTATTCAATTTTCCGTCAGCGTCACTTGAAGCATCCTTGAACGATTACTCAAAACGTTACTTGTAATTTACAAAAGCCATGGATAAATTAATAGAAAAGTTTACTTCAAGATGGGTCTCGCGATGCCAGTCTAACCACAGAACGCAGTAGTCTGCTGGTTTCAGTTCTCCGTAGTTCGAAAAGCCAACCGCAAACCACGAATATTCCTCGGCTGCGTAGTGTACTTCGGCAACTATCTGCTCGGTCGTCAGCTCGACTCTACACAAACAATGGAAAAACAAAGTGTTTTGTAAACTTTTAAAGTGCAAAATATTACGAAGATGATCGATCCGATCGATCGAGAGCTTTGTGAACAAAATACATGTAAATTTGATTTAATCGTGTCGAACGTATACTCCTGAACAAGATACCGATAACGAAATATTCCATCGCGAAAATTTCCTCGATGCTGCGAACGGAAAATTTTATCATTAAAATAAGTTTCCCAATATTTTCTAAATATCTCGCAATTTCAAAGATAAAACTCTCAATCCATCGCGTCCTCTCTAAGACCTCTAAACTCAAGTCTGACAACGAGCACATCTCTAACAAAGTCAATTATATCTCCTCATCTCTCACAAACTGTCCATCGTTAAAAGAACAAAAACTTTGCTCGTTCTCACAACTATCAACGTCGCGTGCACAGAACATAATCACCTCCAGTGAAAACTAGCTTCGGAGCCCAGAGGCACCGAGTGTACGGCTAACGTTGATTCCGACTGATGCCACCTTCCGGATACCGCGACAAGGACATCGGCGATGAGAACCAGGATGACGGGAAATTTCATCGTGAGAATTTCGCGCGCGTTTTCTCGGAGGAACGCTCGACTCGGACTGCAGCGAGAGATGAGTCGCAAGCTTCTTGCGCGACTCGAGAGAGACGAGACGCGCACGCTCCGATTTAGGGTTGCGCGCCTGTTGCTTCGAGTTCTATATACACAGGGGCGGTATAAGCGAGAAGAAACTTTTTTATCGTTTTGTTTTTATGACTTTTTTTTATTGTTAATGTTGTTAGCTTCGTCGTTAAATTCGTCTGCTCCTTTTGTCGTTCTTGTTTTAACTACCGATATTTTGATGAAGAAGTATTTACTCAAGTATACAAAAATGTTGATCTCTGTATGGAGATACGATAGAAAAAATTGTTTTCTAGTCCGGCTTAAACACGCAAAATAAATGTATCATGTTTATCTTACATAATGCGGCAAGCTATACTAACAATTAAAATCATTACAAATAACCATCGCAAAAGTAAATATAACGAATACACCAATGGTCGTAATACGTGAAATTCGACCTTAAATACTCATTAAAAGCTTCTTCCCAAAGATATTCCACAATATCAGGCATAGAGAAGTTCGTCGCCGTGGGAAAAAATGCTCCAGATCCTCCCGAAGGAATGCACCCTCGCGTCGGCGCGACCGAATGAAGAATGGTCATATTGCATTCCCGGGCAGACGCGTGTTTCGCGCCGAGGCGTAATCAAGAAATTCCAGGCAACTTCTATATGTATATATATAAAATATATCCAGAGATGGAGGCGACTACGGCGTTTGCACGTTTCCATCATCGTAACGTGCTTTTCATACGAAAATGGGGCTATCGCTCGGGAAGTCGCTCATTTTTGCCTTGAGCGCGTATAGCTAAGTAAATGATCGTTCGAAAAGCTTTTTTTTGTCGTGGGTACGCGAGATATTTAGGAGTTGATTAAATTGTTGGAGATGTTCCGAGAGCATTGGGTCACGTATCTTTCTGACTGCTCTCGAATTGTCTTTTTTTTATTTAGTCGTTTCTGTAAATTATTGGGATAATCAATTCGAGGAAAGGCTATAATATGTAATGGGTTGAGATCAAATAATAAAAGTATGACCTTATGGAAAAGAAACTCTAATGTTCAACGTTTATACCGAATTTGACCTACTATATGTGTTCCAAATTATTATGCTCGATTGAGTATAGTTTAGGACATAGTATTTTTTTCTTAAAAATTCATAACTATTCGAATAACGTACCAGCAAATATTTCAGTTCCAAATTTACTCTTCAGACATACTAGAGAAACAGCATAGAGACTTCACTACGAAGTACAAGAACTTCTCCCCCCTTCATGCTACATCTGCAAAGCGAAACTTTGACCTGCGATTGTTCGAAGAGCAACGAGGGATAGAAAGAGCTATACCTATATAACACAGCGGTAGTTCTCTCATGCATATACCAAGTATAATGAATCTGTCTGCCTCGTCCTTAGAGAATTAGACGCCCGACGCGACAGGACAGCAGTTTTATGCCTGCCGTCTAGCACTGCAGGTTATTCGTATGTTGGTGCTGTCGAGCGGCTCGACGACCCCAACTCTCACCGATGTAGGTATATGAACTGCAGCGGCGTCGTTTTATCCGCAGACTTTCTTTTATCCACGTTCCTTCTCGAGACGAGGGATTCGGTCGTTCTTTATTAATGGCTTTTTTTGTAAAATCTCTTAAATTTTAATTTTTTACACTTTTTGCGTGTGAGAATTTTCAGTTCTCTAGTATATGTACGAGTCTATTGTAAGTCCGATGATTCAGAGTATATAAGAGAAAAAGAGAGCTCTAGTAGCAGGTATAAGAAAATTTCTTGTATGTATCGCATCACAAAGACTATACTTCCTTGTACTGTCCCAGAATGCGCAATGGATTGTCCGCTAACGCCCACGATTGCGATGAATGCTGTGAACTAAACTGCGGGCATGTGAACGACTGGCTTCGGAGAGATTATTTTAAATATTCATATATAAAGCATGTATGTAATTAAAATCAACACTCGTACGAATAACTAATATATATATAATGTAAATTAATATATCTAATAATTAGCTTGAATCATTTTATCTAGTGAGTAGCAATAATGAGTATTTTAATATTATTGAAGTAAATTAAGGGCAACGTTACCTTGCAAATCAATAAGCAAATTAGGCTCGGTCCAATATAGTTATGTATTAATGCCGTTGGTGTAATAGTCGGTTGATTGAACTGAGACAAGTTTAAGATGAAGCGTCTTGCCCCCCAGGCGTAATGAGCCTAGATTGAAGTTGATTGAAAATTTTAAAACACAGTAGATCATTAAACTAGTCGGCCAACCTCCAGCTCGACATGCCTCGGTTAGCTGAAATTTTCAATTTCCTAAAGCTAGACACAGTAATATAACAAATTGAAAATTGCTTTAAAAAATCTCTGCACATTTTATCCTGCCATAAAAATTCATCATAACTGCTGATTATTCGCTCACCGATAACGCAACAAGTATGAGAATCCCGACACCTGAGTGAAAATTCGTCGCACGAATTTCCTGCTTGACGCACGTGCCGACGATAAAACACGATCCACTCGTTCACATGCGTTCAAACTCGCATCGGCGAAATCGCACCCATTTCCCACGAGTTTCGAGCTGCCTACTCGCGCTTTTTTTTCGTCCAAGCTCAGCGAATCCCTATCTTTGTGAGCTTTTTAGAAATCCTCTACCGAAACATGCGCATTGGAACCCGATTCCGTCGAGTGCGCTCAAACTTATATCTATCTCACACCGCGTAGGTGTGTCGTAGAGAGATGCAGCGTATATACGTGCACAGCAGTTTGTGGGCTCATATTTATTCTTCTGTCCGGCGATCGAGCGATTAGATACGGCTTGTTGATGAGTCTTCAATTTTATATATCGTTATTAGAGTCAAAGCGAGGTTGGCGATTTTTATTTTTAATTAAAATTGCAGCGACAAGCCGTTTTATATGGCTTGGAAGATATAATGTACGTACAAAGGTATATCATGTATAGAATATGAAGAGAGATTCTGATTTTGATTAGCTTTTGTCTGCTTCTTTGATATACGATTCTGCTTATTGATTCTGAACTGACGGATTAATTTATTAGCTCTTATATAAACGAGCCGCTGTAAATTTATTTTAAAAAATTGTACTCGTTTTAAAAATAAGGTCTTCTTTTATTCCAGAGTAATCGAATACAAATATTAAAACAATATTGTTCTTTTCCGCGGTATACAGTGCACATATATAACGTTCTTATCGCACTGCAATAAAACGTGCAAATGTTGCCGTAAACACATTTATTGCTATACATTAAATTTATATACATCAGGAACTAGCTCTCTGGTAAATTCTAAATAATTCAACTTGACTTACATCTCGTAATATAAAAAAAAAATCCAAATTTCCTCAAACTATTCACTTAATTACTCAACCACTCGTTCACAAAATTCACACTTCTCCAGTCGAAACGCGCGATCGCGCTCTTAATCCAGACTCTCGCCACGAGGGCTTTGGCTCCGGCGACGCGACGCCGCAAAAAAGGGATAAAATGATCTCTCGGGCCTTGATGATGATCAGGCCTGTGAACTCGAAATTGACCGGGCTGGGAAAGAGCGAGAGAAAGAGGAGAACGAGAATACGGGAGGCATAGAGATAATCGTGAGTGTGAAGTATGTCGTAAATTTTCGGAGCGCTAATTGGCCGTTGGGATTCGGATTTTTCTTCTTCTGATATCAGAAACAGCGAATCAAAAATTCTTTAGTATACCTATTATATGCACGCTGATGATGCGTCAGGCTTCGCAGAACACTTTTCAACCATCGAGACCTTTTCAAAGGAGTTTTGTTATAGCGGATAGATCATGTGGTTTCCCTCATCTTTTTGTTATTTCCGGATGCCTCTCGCATAGCGAAGCGCTTCCCTATACTATACAGTACGAGATCAATACAGTTTCATCGAAGTGATTTTAATCTTCATGCGGGGAACGATCGAGTCCAGAATACTAAAAACTATTTCGTTCTCAAGGCTCATAGAATTCCCTGCAGTCGAAGCAAACTCGGTCGGTAAATCGTGCGCTTGCACCGCCTTCGCATATAATACATAAATATCAGATAGTGCGTTGCAGACAAAAAAAAAGGCAAGTCAGCTCTGTCGAAAGTATTAAGAGAGGAAAAAAAAGGAGCCGAGTAGAATCAAAAGGGAGCTGGTCGGATACAAAACGGAGCGTGGTATTATAACGAGAGAGCTGCAGTCCACACACAGAAACCAGACTAGTCTCTCTTTCTCTCTCCCTCTTATGTGTGTTATATACGAGTAGCGCTCAATGTGCGGCCAGACAGAGAGAGAGAGAGAAAGAGAGAGAATACAGCCGACGAGGCAGAGCAGAGGAGAGCCACAGAGCTCGACGCGTCGGCAGTGTCGGCAGTGCCATTTGAGCGAGCAGACGTGGTGTGTGCAAGTGGCTTGGACTTCAGCGTCGGAGCAACTGGGTCCAAAGACGTCGTCGAAAGACGCGCGGCAGTCAGTCGACCCCATTTAGCTTGAGGAATGTAATCTCTAGTGCGAGCCCTCCGACTCTCTTCGGGCATCCTGCATGCAGCATTACACAAGCTGGCACATCACAACGCAACCGGCCGTCAAAACAGCAGTTCTGCTGAGACACGAGAGGTACGATTTGTATACACGTTAATATATAATACTGATTTTCATATACCTACTCTATTCGGGGATGAGCTTTGGAAAATCGTGGCGGCGCTGATGATGGTGCAGCCGAGACACGTGCCTAGAATTATATTATATTCTAAATTTTCTCTATAACAGGGGATTTTTCGGCAAAGCGTGTGGCGCAAGTCGTCGAGAGATGAGCGCGGATACTGACATTGACATATATTTCGTCTTTTTTTGCTTCACGAAGCTTTTCTTCCTTTTGGATTTATTGTTAGCCGCGAGATCTAAGCGTTTTTTTATATGTATGTACGTCTTTGTGGTTGCGTTACGAAAGTTTCGCTCGTAGGAATTAAACTCTGCGTTATAATCATCATCTCGTAGGTTTATAGAAGAGAGACGGGGACAAGTCATTGAATTTCATGAGAGAGTTTGCCCAAGATGACGGAAATAAATGATACGTAGAGGAAAGTGGCCTGTTAGCAACTGCAATTTCCACGGTTTACTGCGCTTTCACGCGCGCTTTTCGGAGCGCGACACTGGTCGTACCATTTTGTAATGACTTTGTATATTATTTTAGCTAGTCTCCGTTTAAAGAGCTCATTTTGAAGTAGAAGCGGTTACAAAGGCGCGCGCGGAATTTTCACGTTAGTCGTCATTGTTATCGCTGTATATATGTTACTTTTTGCAAGAGTGAGAATCGCGGAACTACCAGTGGTCGACTGTGACGTTTTACGTGAGATCTTTTTCATGCCGACGCATTTTTAAGCAAAGTCTCACGTCTGCGCGTTGTCTGGTTGAATTATCGAGCGTTGAATTATTGCGATGTGTAAAAAATTCGATATTAATTTTGGTTTTATTATTATTTACTTAGAATGCTAATTCTTCGAGGATGCTTAAAAAGTGTACCAAAACATCGTTATAATACAGCACCGCTAAAGAAACGGTTTAAATGAAATTTCCGCACGATCTAATTCGCTCGACTTTCGTCGTTTGCTTTGAGGCCGCGAAACGGCTTCTCGAAATCCCACGCGTTCTCGCCGATTGTCGGAAAGAATTGTGAGCATATCTTCACTTCCAAATACGGAGAGCCTATTGAATTCCGCAAAGAAAATTTCTCAATCGTATCTTTTTTAGACACAGCTCAATTAAAAGTATTTTCTAATTGTTTCAATTAAAATGTAATATCCTACTTCTGAGAAACAATTCTACCTACTATGAAGGATTAAGTGATCCAACCACGTTGTAAAATATCAATATTCAAATTTTCTTAGAATCAATTACCAAGAAATTTAAAACCAAAATGACTAGTCTCAATATCTCTACATTAATACAGAGTTCATCGATCATCGATCCATTCGATCGACGCTCACGGACTCGATCAAATAACACACGCCGGCAGGCACGACTTATTCCGATTGAGTTGTTACCAAATATTTAGTAGTATATTGACTCTTGAACAAGTTCTCTGTCGCTCGCATATCGCAACTCATTAGCGCACGTTCCATAAATAGCTCATCATATCGTTCAATTCAAGCTTCTACTCAAAGCACACATGGAAAAACTGGTCGTCCCATCATCGCTACGAGCACGTGCTCAGTAGTCAGGTCGAGTTTTTCCGGAAATGCCGCTCGAAGGGCGATGACGCGACACGTCTTTGCCGATTCTCGGAATCGCCGATGTGTCCTATGCGTGTGGGAGACATTGGCTGATAACGAATATACATATATATACACATGTTAAAAAAAAAAAAAAGAACGAGCGATCGCAAAGTGGCGCCAAGTCAAAGCACGTCACGTGACACTACTACGCAAGAATATTATCTAAGACAGGCGGCAAAAGCGATAAGTTATATATATATATATATATATATATACATTTGACAGACTTTCCATTGTGCACGCAGCGGGCGATTATTTTTGCCAAAGGTCGAGGATAAAATCGTATATGTTGCGTCTTTGCTGAAGCTGCTGCAGATATATATTCATCGAAAATTCATCCTTTTTTTTGTTCTCCTCGACTAGTAATCGTATATCTTATAACAGTATTGATAATTCCACAGAAGCTCAATTATCCAAACATGCAATTCTTCACTGCAACGCGAGAAGAATCGATGAATCGCTCTCGGAACACGTGTTCTCGGCGCGGATAAACGGCTCTCCACGCGCGCGTGTGTGCGGCGTATATACTTACATTTATTCAAATCACTTCCAGTCGAGATAGGATAAAAAAAAGTTTTCCGTAACGAATCGCGCATAACTATCGCAAACTTAATTAGCGCTTTAATGAGAGTGTTTTAATATACTTTTTTTTTAAAGCTGCTTTAAATTCATGAGACTCGGTGTTGCACCACAATAATTAAAAATTGACGTATCCACAGAAGCGTGAAATTCACAATGACTCTTCGTGTAGCGTTAATGTATGCTTATTGGGCGGGTATAATTTATACAGAATCTCAGCGATGATAAATTCGTCATCTGTGCGAAACGTGTCATGTGTATTATAAATCTCAAGTCGTTTACGTTTTCACACGTGGAACGGATTGCATAATTTTGCTCTACACACGCTATACTAGCGATAAAAAAAAATCAGGCGTGGAGGCTGTAATGCCGTTTTCATACATCCACGTGTATAGGTAACTAACAAGTGTCTCTCGTAAATCAAACTTCCTGTGCGGAAATCAAACAATCGCTTATCGAACTTTCCCGAACCACGAGCTATTTCGTTTGCGCCGTCGTCGTCTATTATTGCATTATCGCGAGTGTATATGTATATTGTAAATACGAGGCAAACGATGCATAATAGGTCTTTATTGCAACAGGGAAAAATCGCGCTGCAGCGCACGATGTCCGGAGAATCGAGGGAATTTTCGAGAAGATAAAATAGGATATCGCGAGCGTCGCCGTCGATTAATAGCCGTCACCGCGACGCGACACGTCATTCTTATCAGCGATGACGCCAAGGCGTGACCACTGTTCTTGGATTTTTCAAACTCTAGCTTTTTTCGAAACGCGTTATAGTGAGTTTGGTTACTGCAAATATTTTTCTGACGAAATTTAAGGCTCGTATTGAAAGTTGTACTATATACCTAATTATTGTCGATCAAGCTACGATTAATTTTAAATCAGGTCTAAATACTCAAACCCTATCTATAAATGGGGACGTCTAGACTGAAGAGTGACAAAAAGGTTTCAGAGTCAATCTATTATGTTAGTCGAGTATCGACCGATCGAACTCCTGATCGAATTGTCCTAATTCATAGTATGTCTCATCTAGAGCTTTTCTAATGCAAACTCTTTAAAAAGAAGTTCGACCTGATTTATTGTTAATTAAATAAATTGACCTAAAAGCTATAATAATTATTTATTATTATTACGGTTTTCTCTAAATTTTTTGGCGACAACACATTGCTAAATTACACTCAAATTTAGTACTTTATTTATAGATTGAAAATATACGTTTCTCTTTGAAATTATCTTTGTCTTCAAAAGCATTAGACCGGATGCATAAGACGGATCGTGTTCGACGCTGCAGTACATAAATCAATCAACATGATGCTTATGAAATGTATATGTTTGGCTTCCATGGTAATTGTTGGTGATGTCGTTCGAAGAACATATTTTTATTAATACGTTAATATTAATTAAATTATTGCAAGAGTAAGTGAAACATTCAGAGAAAAACGTTGTAAAATCAGGTAGATTTCCAAGATAATAATTTATCGCGAGAAAATTGTCAACAAACATCGTCTTTCACACATCTGCGTAACACGAGATAGACTACACTTGCAAAATAACATATTTTCAATTAAAAAAAAAATAACTGTTTACCAGATAGTCGATGAATCACAATGCAAATTAACCGTAAACAGAACGACATTATTTGTGGGTTGCAGTTTAGTAAAAACCGACTGCGATCTTCTTCGAGAATAGTATCATTATGACAAACTGGAAAATTTCGAGTAAACAAAGACTCAATGAAAACAAACTTCATAATAAGTGCAATTATTTTAAACACTATCTCAGGGTTCTTGAACCTTATGGTCTCGTCAGTTTATAGAGTCACTTGATGAAAATAACTTTCACTATATCACTCAGCGCTAATTGCCATATTGCCCGGCAAATCGAATGATCCTTGGAACGCGAAAAATATTTTCCTCGTACACAGTTGATGACAATGACAACAGAGACCCCAACACATTCCATCTTTAATTTCATTATTTATATCGTTCTTATTCATTAAATTCAATGCGATATTTAATTTATATTTTGTGTACATACAGCTTACTTCCTATAATACATATGATTACAGTATTATAATATACTAAACTATTGTCTCATATGTATAACCCTTACGCAAGCGGATATTGCACAGTCGCGCGAATTTATTTATAAATCACTGAACATATATTATAATTTTTTTTTTTAATCAAGCGCCTCAGTGAGGCTATTCATTGTCGCGTCTCGCCGCGACAGTCGTCGCGCGAATTTAACACCCCGAGCGCGCGCGGATTCGCATAATATTTTAATATCGCGCTAATGAAATTGTGTACTTGGTGAGAATTGTATACATCATATTGCACGACATTCCTCGTGCATCGATGATTACGATGTGGAACGTAACGTGGGACTCTCTGAGCATCGTCAATATTTATCGACCGAATGTAATAATTGAAGATGTTACCAGCAACGTATGCTCGGATTTGGCGAAAAGTAAATATTACTTTAGCCAGGCTGTCCTCAGCTATGTACTGCAGGAGCTTTTTTCGCTCTTCTTTTGATCAGGATGGGTAACGTTAAATTATTATAAGTTAACTAGAAAAATGTATTACTTACTTTGGCAGCGCGCGTATACTATTGTAACAATTAATATCCACCAGAAAGTGCAAACTTCGTTGTATGATTTCCGTGTATAATATACACTGCAGACGGAGTGTACACAAAAACACGTCTGCGCGCAGAAACATCGGTATACTTGCAGTTTCATTGACAAAAACCTTGAGGTCTTTGAACCAACGAAGCGCAGAAGTGAAAGATTATACTGATGCTTACACGCACGCGTTTCCGTCGATGCATCAAATCGATCGTGGAGCGCGATATCGCGTTGGCTTCTGCGTTTTTCCTCAATAGCTTTTGTGCTATCCCACCCAAAATTTCGTCTCCTAAAAATAGCCGTTGGGAAGACGAGCGTCGAAATAATGTTTGGGTTTTCGCGCGCTTTGACCTTGAATTTTTCGAAGCTCTGCTACCGTATAGCGTGTATTTTGAGAAACAAATATTGAAGACGCCTTGCAGGCGATAACGCCTTTTATTTAATTATGGATTTTCGGAGATAAGAGAATTTTTTAGTAGGTTAATAGACTGCCGCGCGTTTTTTTACTATCTATATCCTGTGGGTGAAAATATTGTGTAACAGCGTTGTGCTTGATGTATCGTAGGTTTTTGTTGTTGTCAATGCCAGCGCTTTTGTTGCCGTATAAGCTCGCATCACGTGTGTGCACAATTACTCAGCTTCTAATTTTGATCACAAGCTTTTACAATCTGATAAGCTATCGCATACAATCCTATTGAAGGAAGCCTCGTGCTCGCCGGTGTATTTGAATGCTAAATGATCATAAAGTTTCTTATTGTGTATATGTATGTATACAAACTAGCGATGAATCACGTATAACTTTTCAGTTCACTTTTCGAACACATTAGCGTCACTTGATTCGCTATCTGGATTTCAAAAACGAAAATCCCATTATGAAATTCACAAAGTTCTGTATGCAATAAAAACTATCTACATCGACGCGACCGCAAGCTGAAAGGTATACAATAATATTTATTTTTATCATCCCGCACACCCATCCGTAAAACCAAGTGATTCTCTCTCACTAAAGCGTATACCTATTATAACAATTAGCGATATAATACATGAGTTTGCAGATGCCAGTTGGACCTTCGCCTTGACTCTACCGCGCGGTCCTAATTTCATTCGCGACACATCACACCTCGTCTATATAATACGTACACGGATTGCGTGTGTTATAAGAACGCATTGCGCTGATGCTCGAGATCGTGATCTCAAAGTGCGACCTTCGCGTCAATTCACCGGCGACGATTCGTTGAGTCGGAAGTGATGCTCTGTGGTCGACTGTTGTTTTGAATCGTGAGTTTAGTATATACGTAATTCATGTCGACAAGAGGCTTCGCGTGAGCGCACATCAGAAGTGTACACTATATTCAAGGAGTTTGCGGATAATTCAAGTGCGTCGTTAACGAGGCATTTTGAGAGAAGAATAGAGCGACGATTTTCTTCTTGCGGTGATCGCTGAGTTGATCGTCGTAGATCGCTTTTCAATTTAATTGTTGTTTCGAGATTATTTGACGCAGACCCTAAACTTTCTCTGTGTCATTTTTCAATGCAATTAAATGATCACCGATCGCTTCGTTATAGTATAATAATAATAGTAATAATAATAACGTCGTTCTTTGTTTTTTTGATTGCAGATAAACGAGGGCGGAGGCAGCTTCTGAAGTATACAGAAGCCGCGGACTGGGCGTCTCCCTTTGTAATCGATGGGTTGAGAAAACGAGGGAGCGTTTTTTTATTTTTTTTTAAAACCATTTGGGTTGGTAACCTATACCGATGAGCCATGCTGAAGGTGGTGGGCGCCTCGTGGCTGCAGACTCGCATCTCCACCTACATACTCGTCGCCGTTGCTCTTCTGGGCATCGGTGCTGTCATCTTGGGCGAGTTTGGACGGTAAGTCGAAATTCCCTTTATTATTATTATTTTTAAATATCTACCGCGCCGAGTGTGACGCTAATGAACCGATCGTCTTCACCTTGGGATTCACTGTCACGAATTATATCAGTCGCGAGATAGCGTGTAAAAAACAGAATTGGAGAGCACGATGAGCCGATACAACATATGGGAATCACTTGGTGTCATCGGGTGGCCAGCTCTCGCAGCGATTCATCTGTAATAAATTGAGACGTTGTGTATATAAAGTAGCACTTGAATCACGACGTTATCAAAGTTCAATGAACATGTGTAATTCAACTATTATTATAATTCTGATGACACGATAATTATCCTGTAACTCGTAACCATCAATATTAACGATTTCTCAAAAATTATGCGTTCTTTATACCAGCATTCGAAACTTTCGTTGCACCACGCAATTCAGTACAACTAATATCTACGCAACACGTGGGCATCCCGCGCACGCGAATCCAGCAGATAAGGGAGCGCACGGCGGTATAGGATCCAACGGGTCTCTTTATGAAAGTGTCGGATAACCGAGATCGACCACCCACGTGTCGAGTCGTGACACGAGTTTCTCCTGCCCGTATATTTATACACGCCTTAGACAAAGCATATACTCACTATATGTGAGGTCGAGTAAGATCAGTACGGAGAAGCGGAGACTATATAATGCGTTAGCGGAATGATCAAAAAGGGATGCATCTACTGCATCGGGCTTATCTCGCGGAGACGTTTTTGTTCTCGGCAGCAACAGACACCCGATCTTTGCTTACTGCAGCTTTCTTCGATGCTTTTTTTTTTATCGTCGATGGGTGCTGAGATGTGCATAGGTAGCAAGCACTATATTTAGATTTGCTGAATCATTGTTGTGTAGAGCAAATAATAATCGAACTATAATTGTCTTTGTTTCACGCGGCTCTCCAATTATTTGTAATTATTTATATTTGCATTTATTATTTGGATGTAGTATTTGAAATTACTGCAACCAATTATCTACCTATCTAACGATCTACATAATGAAATCGTTAATTGTTCGAAGGAAAATATCATAACATTTTTTAAAACTATATGTAACGGTCATAACAGCTGTCGAAGAAGGATATAAATGAAATTACTGAACAAGGAAGTCTTGTTCTCATTGTTCTGCATTCTCGCTACAAAATTTTCCATTCAAAATAAAAGCATTCGATAGACTATGCAATAGTGGCACAAAACTACACGTCAACTGATACGCTAGATGTCGATGCGCTATACTTGCGATTGCACGACTTCTCTTTTCCTTTGTTAGACCAACGTTAACTGTCAATATTATCGCCTATTTCTTTCCACTACTAATTGCGTGTGCGATATTCAATATCTTAATTAGTATATAACGCTGCTACTTACTGAACGGAAAATAATTTTTCAAGTTCATCAATAATGCGGTTATATGCTATATATCATCAGCTGCTTGTTTAGTGTTATTATGCAATACAAGGAAAAAAAATTGTTCCGACGACTGCTCGATTAAACTAATTCTCAAATTGGTCTAGAATGTAATTACATTAATATATGTAAAATAATCACGCATAAAAATTAAATCAACACGACGATTCTAATTAATACGGAGATGATTACATTTTTTTCTTTTACTATACCTTTTATGTAATGCCTTATCTGCCTGGAAATCCATAAATTATATGAAGCACTGTATACTGCGATCTTAATAAATTCAAAGTCTTATTCCCCTGTCAAACGCGCGTTGAAAAAGTTGATGATTTAATTTAATACAAACAAAAAAGAATCTATATTACGAGCAATGCTTCCGTAGTGCGATATACATATTTTCCACATTTGACTTTCTGATTTTGAAACACATTCATTCATGTAAAAACCGATGAATCATGTTCTGCTTGCGGTTTTCATTTACAGTTATCAGCATCCGAGTGCAAAGATTCAAAAGTTTCCAGCTAAAGTCTCGCGGAACGTTCATCTCCTATATAGAAACATAGCGTTTTCTTACATCAGACTTTTCACTATAACGAGAGTCAACAATAGAATCGTTATAAAAGTACAAGATTATTTCCGATCCACAACTTGCTCTCGTTATATCCTCGCGAAGAATAACACAAGAGAAATCTCAAACGATTACGAGACTATAACCAATTATTATAGTATACCAGCCCATTGTGTAAACCGTCAGCACTATAGAGCTCGCAGAAATGAATAAAATCGAAAGTGAAGCCGTAAAAGGCAAAAATACAACAGCGATTCTCCACGAAACCCGTAAGAATATATAAGTGGAGAGAAATCGGCGTAACCTTCGCTTATTCTTAACGAGCAATAATAGCAGTATATATGTAATAACCGTAAATATCCTCGAAGCTGCAGTATGAACAATAAGTAATTCCCTTCCTTTTCGATAACGTTTCAGCGTTGAGAACGATGGTACGTACTCAGCGACCGTCTGGTGGAAGCGCAGAGCCGGATATCGCATTGACTTTTGGGGCCAGGGCAATGATTTGACGTCGTTGCCATTGGGAGCGGCGCGCGCCTACTACAAGACCGGCATCCTCGAGACTGGGTAATTATTCGTCATTTTTATATTTAACATATTGCATTATGATGATTTATAATGATAATCGTTTCAGCTGGTCAACATTGGAAATCGAGACGTCGCCAGACTATCCGGACGACGTGCAGGCCTACGCGGCTGGACTACTGGAGGGCAGTTTGACATGGCAACTGATACATCATCACTGGTACAACACCGTGAGGGCGGCATGTGCGCCAAGGGCATCGTTGTGTCGCAAGATGCGACGATACCTGCGCGAAAACGCGGCGAACGCGCGCGAGAACGCGGCTCTTCTCAGATACGAAGATCCCTACTGGCATATGGTAATTGAAATACATTTCTTTCTTTTTTCTTGGCAAAGCATAAAGCTATTTTTTCAAGCGTTTATCACCGGTCATAAACTTCGTATCTTGAATTTTCGCGTTCAGACCGGAGTGTTCTAAAAATGCAACTTTATTTGCGGTGCGTAAACTTTAACTAGGCAATTAGCTAAGCGTTAGGCTAATGTGAAACATTTCTCAGAAGTCTCTTAAAATTTAACTTGCGGAAAAATTTACATAGCTCTGTTCATGCTCAGAAAATAGCTATTTCAATAATAAGTATTATTATTATATTAAGGTGAACGCTACACTTGCTTATATAAAATGTGTATTTTGCTGTATAGCGTTTACCTTAACGAGAAACATCTCATCCCTATAATCATATACTTCAGCGCTAACAATTTCATCCAACAACTAATAATCTTGCCAATCTGCTTTCTCGCAAGCTGAGTGGAACCGGCAGAAGGTATCACACCGTCATACTAACTTAAATGTTATTAACAAATCACTCAAACGATCGAACATATTCTCTAACGATCTTATACTCTTCTGTACAGGTGCACTTATACTACGTCCAATTGGACGGATTGGCGGAGGGCTGGAGGTTCGCAGTACAGCGCAGCCGACAGGACGTGGAGATCGACCCGGAGGACTTCCTCTGGCTGGCCATGGCCTCGGACTTACCAGACCTCGAGCGAGCAAACAACGGCTCGGATCATCACATCGCCTCGGACGGCATGATCGTACTCAAGGCTATCGAGAGAGAACATTTTGAGCCGCTCATCGCTCTCGCACACAACACCGCTGCACCGTAAGTTTTTGTAGTTTATCCTATAATATTTTTCTAAGACCTCGATAAGTTATATAAGAGTAGAAGGAGATCGAGACTTTCCCTATGCGATTTATTCTTGAAAGTGTCGCCTCTTGAAATGTATGAATTGCTTCTAAAAATAAATTGAGACACGTGGCTTGTTTCGAGTTGGAGATGAACCACTGAAGATGATTCTTAGACGAATTTATGTATATACCTACGCTCCGTAAAATACTTCTTAATTTCAAAAAGGGGCTTTACAATAATAATAATATTTAGCAACGAAAAACTTCGTCATGATGAATTTAAAAAAAAATGAACAACAACCCTTATTGCAGATACTCTAGAATGCTGAGATTGATGAAGAGATACAAGTTTTCGTATCGCGTTTCACCGGAAATCAATTCCGAGCCAGTGCCAGGACATTCCATCGTCATGACCTCGTATCCAGGTGCCCTGTCGTCGCAGGACGAAAGTTACATGATCACGGGTGAGAACAGAGAGCTAATTGTTGCGGGAACACCTCTCATCATCGACAACCATAGCCTGTGGAGCCGTTTACAGACCAAAGATCGGGTAAGCATAGTATTTATACTTCATTGACTCTCGTAAAAACTGGCTTTCCTCAATCGATAATCGATAAATTATGAAGACAGTGATGATGTAACGCTGATTTTGAAAATAATTTATGACTTATCTTTGAAAAAAGCATCACGTTGATTTATAATTTTATTACTCCTGCTATCCACAAGAAGTGTTTTGTGGCCCAGTTCTGCTTTTCTCAAGATGTATATCAAGATACAAGGAAAAAAGTAAAGTACAGAGATATTTATGTGCGATTGTATATTTGATATATGTGACAGGGACAAGAGAACGAAACAAAGACTTCTTGTTCGAATAAAAATACATTCAAAATAGATAAATTTTGTGGTTTGATAAAAACGATTAAGTTGCACAATGCACGACTATAACTCAGGCTATAATTGAGGAAATACTGTTATTCCGTATGCGAATTAAACTCGAACTAACACCTCATATCTGCAATCCCCGCAGGTCATGTCAGCAGGTCGAATAATGGCAGCGAACCGTCTAGCAACTAACGGCCTGAGCTGGTCCCATCTACTGGATCGCCAAAACAGCGGCACCTCGAACCGCCAGTGGATCAGCATAGAACCTCGCACCGGTGTGGTGAGCCTGATCGAGCAGATTCCCGGCTTCACTCAACACGTCGACCACACCAACGAGTTCCGCAGCAAAGGTTATCTCGGCTGCACCGGGGCACCCTACAGTTCGACCATCCGCGAACTCCTGGGCGGAGAAAGGGACGAGTCAGTAGCCAGAGCCGAACAACTAGCTCTTCTCCAGGCCAACATCACCAGCGTCGAGGGATTGAAAGCTTTGATGCGAGGCGAGATCACAGGTGAGGATCGAGAGATTATTTTTTTGCATTAGTTTTATCTGAATGATAACTTTCATTTAAATACTTTTAGAAAGTATTCTTAAGTGATGATTTCATTTCGCACTGATAAAGATTAAAGCACGTATAGATCAACAAATTCTTTTCATATATTGAGTGGCTATATCTTTCGATTATTGCACGAGATATTACACTGAGAAAATGTATTGATTATTTTTCGAAATCGCTTAGTACCTCCATTAAGGAAAAACTAGAAGAATCGACACAATACAGAATTAAACATCGTAATAATTAATTAGTTTATTGAATAGTAAGTTCAATAATGGTGATAAGAAAATCAATTGAATCACGCGTCAAATCTCTTTCATTAATTAAATCAACCCGTAAATGAAATTCTTTAAAATAAGACGTATGATTTTGAAAATCGAATTTCATTTCTTTCAGCTCTGAGCGATAACAACAAGGATGAGGATAGCGATGAACCACCAGTACTAGAGGGTACCGAGCAAAGTCCTTCGAACCCTGTCACCACCAAGAGCAACGACGATAACATCTCCTCTTCACCATTATTGTCATCTTCAACATCAACGTCGTCATCAACGTCGTCGTCGTCATCAACGTCGTCGTCGCCATCGCCGTCGTCGTCGTCGACGTCGTCGTCGTTGTCGTCGTTGTCATCGTCATCGTCGTCGTTACCATCGTCAACCGAGCAGCTCCTAGCTTACCGAGGCGATCTAGCCTCGGTACCACGCCCACTCGGGGTCATCGACTCGAAGCTCTTTTTGTTCGATCTCGATGGTCTGGATAAGTTCGAAGCTCGTGCAGGTCCAGCACGTCGCCTTGACGCTCCAGCTTTCGATTGGACTCACAGCTTTCCCAATAGCTCGCACCTTGGCCAGCCAGAGAGCTTCTCTTTCGACAGTCTTGCTCCAGTCTGGGTCTGGGTATAATGGCGTCCGCGTCCTTTTTAACTAAATTTTTTTTTCCTTTCTGTTCGAGAATACGGCGATAAACTGATGAGATATGGTTGAATTCTTGATTCGATATTTTAGCATTTTAGCAAGAGAAGTTGAATTGAGAAAAATAATCGGAATTATAAAAATACATGTGCACTGATATGATAAATCATTAAAATTCCGATAGATTCGCTCAATTTTTATCGTCGTATCCTTTCGCCAGGAACAAATAAAAGCTCCTAGCGTGTACTGATAACAACTTATGAAATGTATATATAAACAACCATGTGCACATTGCACATGGTTGTTTTTTTCACTTCTTTTGATTGCTAGACAAAAATAAGCGTTTTTACAATCGCTCCAAAATTTTAATTCTACATAGTACAATATTTTGAATTGAACAAACGCATGAAATGAATTGGATGTTTAAATAGATTCATTTTTGTCGCGGTATCATCAAATCGTGAAGTAGTGCAAACATTTTAGTTCTTTTGAATTTTGTCAGTATGCGGAGTCGTCAATTTTTACTTTTTAAATTTATACATTCGTAACGCATTATAAGACGACTTGAGTTTTTTTTATTAACGGGAAAGTTGCATTATTCTTTGACTAATATCCACCATTTGAAATTTTAGAAACAAATTTTTAGAAAAAGTACAAATTTTTGTATACTTATGCGAGCGAATCATGCGAACCATTATACGACTGAAGGATAATTATTCGTTTAGACGAAAAAAAATGTGAAATTTGTTTTGATATGGTGGATATTTGAATAACCACAACTTTCCTAATAGTCCCCAAAGGCAATCTCGTATTTCGGATCTGACGCGCCGAGTCAAAAAGTCACGAGTGCACTTTTTATTATATTTTAAAAAGACATAAGTACTGCGTTTTTATCTGTCTTTTATTTTTCATGTATCGTTTGTAGTTTCGTCAATTTCATTTTAAATATCTTCTAAATTTCATTAATTCGTTAATACTTTTGTATCGTCACAAAAAAATCTGTAACTTTACCCCAAAAATATCTTTAATTGATAATATTTTATTTTTAGATTTTATTTGTTATTTTAATCGAGCGTAGGCGAACGCTAGAAATATGACATCATTTTTTTATCAAGTATTTACGCTGTATTTCAATTTTTACTTAGCTGGCTCACGTGTTAGCCACCCAATGGTGAACTTTTATAAATAAAAAATATAAATAAAATGCTATATTTTTTCATATTATCCTAATATGGCTCCAAATTTGTTGCATTTATAAAACTATTTATTTATTTAACTTTTTGCTGCAAAAGAGATTACTAATAAGAAACACTTGATAGCTGTCTGCTGTCTATATATTACATTGCGCAAACGAATGCAATCATTTCAAATATTACGAATAATTTTTAATGATACGTATACAAGGACCTAATAAGGAATATTAAACTTGCAAAAAAAATTGAATTTTGTAGAATATCCTTATGCAGTATAAGTATATATATTTTCAGTAGAATTCGATAAAATATATTTTCTCTGTGGATAAAAATTTAACGAGAGGAATCTGACTTGCCGACCCGACAGAACAGCTGATGGCAAGGACTTGCAACAACAAAATTACCGCGGCGCGTGATATTTGACAGGTGTTCAATGTTAGTAAACCCTTCTAAGAAAGTATTTATTTTATTTACGTCTTTTGGATATTTGGATTGGAATTATAATGTATTGAAGAATCCTTAAGATCGAGACACCAAACGGAAAATATATTTATAACATTGTTTATAATAGTAACCTCGATGTCCCTGTATATTCCTCGTTTATTTGAAGTTTTCCTTTTACGTAAAAGAAGCAATTATTTGAATACTTGATTATTAACAATTCATTGCAATGGAGGTTGAAAATCAAAGTGGAGAAGATGGCGATGAAATTAGTGAGGTTGGTTAAACTTTGCTTTTAATCGTATACGTATCGTTATAACATTTTGAAAATATTATTTAGATTTGTATTTTGTCTACTCTTAGGTTATTTCTATGCAATCTGAATCAAGTATTTTACAAAAAGCTTCAGAAGACATAAAAACATTAATTGAAAGTAATGAAATTAGCAAAAATTTACTAAAAGAAAAGGAATCGAAACAAGATCTTAAACAAGTACCTGAAAATAGTATTTTAAGAGCAAGATTACAAGATCAAGTTCGAACTGGTGAAATCACGCCATTCCAAGCTGCTAAAAAAGAAAAAGATTCCAAAAATACTTTAGGGTAAAACATTTGTAGCATTTTATTACATAACAGAATAAATGTACCTAAATTTAAATTATACCTTTTTATTATAGGAGAACTCTTAAAGAATCAACACAACTTTTAGATCTAGAAAAATATCTGTTTAGACAAGCAGAACTTGCTAAACAAAAAAAGCTTTTGAAAAAAAAGAAACTTTCGCAAAATGAAAAAGGGAAAAGTAACATTCCTGTTAAAAAAATGAAAATTGTAGAATCTAATGTTGGTGAGAAGAAAAACCAATCAAAAAATTCAATAAGTCATCATTCTAAAAAAGCTGAAACAATCACATCCCAAACACAACAATATTCTGCACCTATGGATTTAGATCTGCCTTCTGCTAAAGATTGTGTTGTAGAGGAACATGAAAATAACTTAGATAATGATATTCAATGTCTAGAAAGCTCAACTGAAACAAGTAATACTCTTATACATGAACAAGTATCCAAAGTTAGAAGAACTTTTAATTTAGATGAAGAGGAGGATGAATCTGGCAGTGAATATATTCCCAGTGATGAATATGATTCAGAGGAAGAAACCGCTAAGAAACCTGAAAGAAGAAAGAAAAGTACCACATCCAAGCAATGCAGTACACGTGTAAGAAGAGGTAAGTTGTATACAAAGCATGATTAAATTATCATCATTGTTTATAATAAATTGTTATTTACAGTCCTAGACGATGGAGATGAAGATGTCTATAGACAAAGAGTAGAGCAAAGTGATTACAGAAAAAATGAGCCTTTACATAAGGTAGATAACTTGTTTAAAGTACCATTACGCATATGGAAACATCTTTATAAGTAAGTATATACTTTAAGAACTTTACTAATTTTTATTTAAACAAGAAAAAAACAACACAATTAAATTATCATTTTAAGATATCAAAAAGTCGCAGTAAAATGGATGTGGGAATTACATTCACGAAATTTAGGAGGCTTGTTAGGGGATGAAATGGGTTTAGGTAAAACTGTTCAAGTTATAGCATTTCTAGCAGGACTAGACTGCAGTGATCTACTGTCTGATGGAGGAAGGTGCATATATTAAATTTGTAGATAAACTCGAATTTTCCCAATCAGATTCTTAAATTTTTATCTGGGTTGCAGATTTAGAGGTTTAGGACCCTCACTTATTGTTTGTCCAGCCACTTTGTTAGAACAATGGGTGAAACATTTCCATGATTGGTGGCCTACCTTACGTGCAGTAATCTTGCATCAATCTGGTACTTTTCAAGGTAAAAGATACAAATTTTTATTATATATTATTTTTTTAATTTTCATATATATGTACAGTTATTAAAATAAATTTGTAGGGGATATTGATGAACTACTGCATACTTTGAAAGATGGTGGACTATTGGTAACATCTTATACTGGAGTTTTAATACACAAAGAGCCATTATTGAAGTTTAAATGGCATTACGTAATATTAGATGAAGGTCACAAAATCCGAAACCCAGAAGCAAAAGTATGATTAAAAAGAATTTTCAGTTTTTTTTTTTTTTTTTTTTAATAGTCTTGTATTCTATAATGCTGATAAATTCTGTATAGGTGAGCAAAGTTGTAAAAGCATTTTTAACGCCGCACAGAATTCTTTTGACTGGAAGCCCTATGCAAAATTCCTTGAAAGAACTATGGTCGCTGTTTGATTTCATTCTACCTGGTAAACTTGGTACATTACCTGCATTTATGGAACATTGCGCAGGTCCTATTACCCGAGGTGGATATGCTAATGCTAGTCGATTGCAAGAGGCAACAGCTCTTCAAGTCGCGACTATGTTAAAAGACGCTATTACACCGTACATGCTTAGGAGAACGAAATTCGACGTTCAACATCATGTCAGTTTACCTGACAAGAATGAACAAGTAAATTTGAATTTATTACTTGTTAGATTTCAACACCATACCTATTACTAGTTAATAATGAAATCGTAATCTTTTAGGTATTATTTTGTAGTTTAACAGAAGAACAAAGACAATTGTACAAACAATACTTACGATCAGATGATGTGTCCTTCGTAATTCACGATCGACGGGAAGGTGGAAGGTATAGAGCTAGACTTCTTGTGGCACTGACGGCGCTTCGAAAAATTTGCAACCATCCTGATTTGTTTTTATATACTGATAATAATCAAGAGGTACATATTAGACATTTATGATGGCATATTAGTATAATAAAACTGAAAAAATTTCTGTACATAATTTACATTAAATAAATACCTGCATCCAGGAATCTGAGGAAGATGCCGCATTAGAAGTGGATGAAAATGAAATGGATCAATTTGGACACTGGAAAAGAGCCGGTAAGATGACGGTTGTTCGTTCATTGTTGAAAATCTGGAAGAAACAAGGTCATAGAGTTCTTTTATTTACTCAGAGTAGACAGGTATACAATATTTAAATAACTTCACGAGTTCTGCATTGCAAATATCTAAGTGTACTTAGTACTTCAGACATTGAAAAAAAATTGCTTCCTAAATTTTATATAAGAAATAAACAACGAGTAATGTTTTAAATATCAGCTACATCTAGATATTTAACTTGCAGCAATTCTATCTATATTTATAAAAATTAAATCTATTTATACTATTTCCACAGATGATGCATATTTTAGAAGGCTTGTTACAAAAAGAAAACTACAATTATTTGAGAATGGATGGCACTACTCCAATGGGTCAGAGACAGCTAACTGTTACGAAGTTTAATCAAGTAAGTTCTTATTAAAAATTTATAACCAACATTTAGTTTTTAGCGTTAAAACTTGAATTTTTCAAACTTCTTAGGATCCTTCTTACTTTGTATTCCTGTTAACAACTAGAGTTGGAGGTCTTGGAGTTAATTTGACTGGAGCAAACAGAGTGATTATTTATGATCCAGATTGGAACCCAGCGACTGATGCACAAGCAAGAGAACGAGCTTGGAGAATCGGTCAAGAAAAAAGTGTAACAGTTTATAGGTTGATTACTGCTGGAACTATTGAAGAAAAGGTAAATTTAAAAAAAAATATTTTATAAATTTAATTTTAAATATTATATGTATTTAATCTGACCTTTATAAACTTTATCAACTTATTAACTGTAGATGTACCATCGACAAGTATTCAAAATACTTCTTTCCAACAAAGTTCTTGAGGACCCTCGGCAACGTCGTCTATTCCGAACAACAGACTTAACTGAACTTTTTAATTTAAACGAACCAATTAGCGGTGGAAGTAGTGAATCTGATCAATTGTTTCGTAATTCTAAATTGTCTCCTAATCGACCTAACTTTTCTTCGAGTAAAATTGAAGCAATGAAAAAACTTGCAGCAACACTTAGCAAGAAAATTGGTGAGAAAGCAAATAAAGTTGATACTACTAGAGATAAAACTAAAAAACAAAATTCAGAGGCTACAACTTCTAAGGACGAATCGAGAACAAGCGATTCAAGTTTAAATTTAAGTTCTGTAAATGAAAATAAAGACGTATTGGTTGACTCTGCACATA
This sequence comes from Cecidostiba fungosa, assembly GCA_900474305.1. Taxonomy (NCBI): domain Eukaryota; kingdom Metazoa; phylum Arthropoda; class Insecta; order Hymenoptera; family Pteromalidae; genus Cecidostiba; species Cecidostiba fungosa. Next base: position 27,493 of record UCOJ01000459.1, on the reverse strand, counting down.
CTAACATTGATACCAAAGATCCTGACAGCATGGCGTATGAAGATGCAGATGAAATTGAAAATGAGAAGAATGAAAATAGTAGTTTAAAAAATACAGATCAAGAATCAATGGTTACTGACGATGATAAAACACGTCATCAGTCATTAACTACAAAAAAGAAAGAACTAAAACAAATCGAGCCAAAAATTAATTGTATGGAAACTATGCAGGCTAAGTTAGAAGATGTAGAAGAGGGAGAAATTATTGAAACATCAGATAAACCTACTTCTGAACCAAACAAAGATTCCTCTAGTAATGCGAAAAAATTCAAGATCAGCAAACATCATAAGACTCATCGGAAACATAAAAAACATAAAAAGACCAAGGAAAAAGTAGAAGATTCAGTTTCAGCAATGTTTGAAGGAGAACGCGTTTCTTGTTTAATCGGTCGCCGCTTAGGCAAGTCAAAAGAACCAGACCCAATAGCAACTGCAGATGATCAGTATGTGCTGTCAAAATTATTTTCGAAAGCAGGTAAACTTACAGCAAATGGTTGAATACAAAATCTCTTTTATTTAGTTTCATTAACCAAAATGTTTGTTTTTAGCTGTCAGTTCTGCCTTTCAACACGAATCAGTGTTGTCAAATGCTGTACTTAATCCCGAAGAAGAAACACCATTACAAAGAGCTGCAAAGTCGACGGCATCTGAAAAAATGGACTGCATCAGACAGTCGCGTAAATGGTGTTGGAAGCCTAGTTGGGATAAACCTCCCGAAGAACAGTATGATGACGATGGGGATGATGATGATGATGATAGTGATGATGATCATGATTAACAACACTTTATTATTGTTTTGTATATATTTGTACAAAACCCGTTTGTATGCTTTATGTATTATAAAATAATGTATATTTGCGATGTATATTTTTCAATATTTTTATATTATCTTTTGTATTGTAAACGCAAAAATATAAATAATTTATCATTTTGTAGAACTATTTCTACAAAACGCTTTAAATAAAAATACTCGTGAAGTATAAGTGAGCTGTGTTAAATAATTTAGTTTTAAAGGAAAAAATTAATGAAAATTTATTTCGCTTAACACGGCAATTTAAACGTAATTTTTACATTATTTTTTTCCATAGACTTTTTATGTATAACTCTACAAACAATTTTATAACTACAAAAAGTCAACGACCCTTGTAAAGTTCGTGGTGTACCAAAAATAATATTTACAAGGTGGATAACAAACTCGCACATTTATAACTCACAAGTCATAAATGAATTTAGAATCGATACTTTGTTTGAGAAATTTTGTTTTCAAATTTCTCTATTGTTATATCGAATTCATGTTCCAAAATTTGTTGCCACTTTTTTTTTACAAATTCGAGTTGTTCAATGCTTTAGAAAATCAGTTAGCGAGGGTCCATCCCTCCCTAGGGGGTCGTCCGGGAACATGACATAATCCCCTACGAATGTCGGCACAAGCAATCTATTTTCAATCGTATCTCGATATTGCGGATTTTCCGCGTACAAATCTCTAAATTGGTCTTGGGATACCACGATACCACCGCAAGCTGTAGCGTATTCCAGAATGTACCTGCATTTTGTGATTGACAAACATATAGTATTATAGATTTATTTTACACTTCACTATGTAATGAAAAAAAATATAATCTAAAAATTGTATACGACTGCATATTCATAAGATAAACATACTTGATTTTTTTTATATTTAATATGTATTATATGTAATACATCATAAATGTATCATATTCATAATTTGGTAATGAAAAAGAATGTCAGTTGTATACAATATTTTATCTTCGAAAAATTAAAGTATTGAATAATTACCGATCATCGTACGACGTGATATATTTGTTGCCAATTTTACGACTTGGAGTGAAGACAACTATACCTTCCTTGAACCACTTTTCTAATAAAGGGAATTTTGTTGATCTTCTTGACTGAGGAACAAAAACTTTAACTATATGACCCCTTTTTGTAAAATAATCTATTAACAGTTTGATTCCTTTTTCCGAAAAAATATTATGATGATTATACCTGATAGAAAATAATACAACTATTGATTAATCATGAATAATTTTTCAAAAATGTTAAGTTAATGAAATGAAAAATTTATGTTATAATTAGTGAGAAAAACGTAGTATGCTACTTACGCCATGGCAGCATTACAGCCATCGATGACGATCTCCCGAAGTTTTCCTTTCATGTTTTTCTTTTTGGCTGTTTTATTTTCGCCATCTTCTTTAGATTCTGACGAAAATATAAGTTGACCATTACTTTTGCCTTTTTTCTTAACTGTTGCAGCTGTCGTTTTTGTTGTTGGTTTAACTGAAGTCTTTGCTGAAGACTTAGGTGCAACTTTTGATGTAGTTTTGGACACAACCTTTGTTGAAGCCTTAGCAGCGGCTCTTGCTAAAAAGCTGTTTTTAGTTTTGTCAACAAATTTTAATGCAGCTTTTGCTGAATTCTTGACAGGTGTTTTTCCTTTATCAATTGCTGTTTTCAGCAGTGGTTTTTTCGCACCTTTTGCATTCTTTGGAGATTTGAACTGATTCTTTTTAGGTTTGTTATTTTCGTTATTTAAGAGCCTCAGATTACTGAATTCTGCATTTGTATCAATTAAAATTTTATCATATTTTAAAATGTCTAAATTATTATTATAAAGAGGATTAGCATTGAATGTAGGTGTTCCAGTAGTTGTTGTATTACTTGTTGTGCTAGTGGATGTGCTAGGTTTTGGCAATGAGGACCAAACAACAAAGCAATCCTCTATAGGTTTTGCTACATCATTAGCTTTTTGAGCTGTAAAATATATTGTAACATTGAAATAAAATGATTTATTAATATACGGTATAATACTTCAAAATTACTAACCTGGAAAAGTCTCACCATTGTTAATATTATCTTCATCATCATCATCATCATCATCTGGATCGATTACAATAACAGAATCTGCAAATTTTGGACATGTTTGTGGTGAATCCATGCTTTGATTAAATGCATTGTGATATGCTTCCATTTCCATAAGGGTATCATTACAATCTATTTCCACAATATCCTGATTAGTCATAACTATTTTTGAATCATCCACATGTCTAGGAGACATGGACTGTGAAGGTTGTAAATTCCTATTTAGATTAGATGTTGCAGTATTGTATACGGATTTGTTATCTTTAAATTTTCCACTAAATATGGTACTAGATATTGGTTGAAAATCTGAACTTATTCCAAGAACACTAGTTAATGTATTTTTTGTTATCTCATCTTTCTTTTCTGTTTCTGGTGTTGTTGCTGGTTCACTCAGTGAATCATCTAAAATAATTATGCTCTCTGAAAGTTTCTTGAGCTCTTTAGACTCATTAAATCTTGACAATGGACTTTTTTTAAGTTTTCGTTTCTTAGGATTTGGTTTTTCATGTGACGCAATAAATGTAGATACATTTTCTTTTTTACTACAAGTAGAAAGGTATTCCTTACTTTTAATAACTGTTCTATTAATGGTATATTTCGATACAAGTGCGGAAAAGTTAATTCTACATGAGTGTGAGGTTTGTCGCACGAGCGAAGTGAGGGTGACAATCACACGAAAGCAGAATCAATTTTCATTATTTTTTGATACAGGGGGTGGAAAATGCAGTTGTAAAAAGTGCATTTTGCGCACATTGTATCGAAAAAATTATTTATAAAAATAAAAAATTATTGATTATTACCTCTTGGATGTAGCTCCAGTAGTATTTTGAACCATTGTATCTTGAATATTATCGTTTTGTTCACTATTACTATCGTCCTTTACAACATTTTCTTGTTCAATTATGTTAGAATCTGTAGGATTACATTTTGTCGCTATAGGTAAACAAGTAGGTATTTGATCTTGGTCCATATCCTTTAGTTTTTCTTCTTTTATACATTCTGCCTTTACTGGTCTGTTTGTCGAAGTTGATGGTTTCAATAGACTGTCCACAGACAATAAGTAAAATATGATATTAAGATTGACCAAAAGAAAAGTAGATTCGTAATAACCAAATACTAAAAATGTATGTACCCATTGTCTTTGAGAGATCTCAAAGGACTTTCATAATCTGTTAAGTTACTATACTTATTTGGGACTCTTAAATTACGACGTTGATTTCTCCTTATTGGACTTTTTTTGACAACGATCACACTTGACCTTCTTCTTCCTTTTGTTGGAGTTTTGACTGTTTTCTTTCTAGTTTTCATCACTACTGCTTATAAAAAAAAACTAAATTTATGCAGATCCTACAAACAAATCAAGGCATAGGATATTTATAGATATACACAAACACATTTAGCACGTTTCTCTAAGCATATGATGTCTGCAATCCAAATTTTTTTTATGACATGCAGAACCATATAGCATTTTTTCAACAAAAAACGTCAGTTTCAAGAAGTAAATTGGCTCTAAAAATGTATGTACATACTTAACCTATGAAAGAGTATGTTTACACTTACTTTCTCTCACGTAGGTAGTAAATTTACACGCACCCACGTTCTTAAGCAAGTCTGTACAAGTCAAGATAACCTTAAACACTCTTTTTAACGTAAAAAGACACAGATGAGAAACACCAAAACACAGTCAGACACAAGATAAACGTATTAGACGCTGTATTAGTGCGCAGTGGCCATGTAAATTGTTGTAGGTATCTCTCTTTCTATTATATCAGAATATTTAGATTTCAGATCGAAAATGTAGGTTGCGCTTTCAATATGCGACGATGCGCTGGTTTATTTCTCCGTACATACTATCTAACCTAACCTCAATAATTGGACAATTCCATGAACATATTAAAAACATGAACGAAACGCGCGCGTAAACAGTTGCATTATGACAACGGTCGGATTCGGAATTTCGGAAATCGGAGTGCCTACCTATAATACAATTATTAAATAAATCACATAAACATGCAGTAAATTGTCAGTCATTGCCTTTGCAATAAAGCATTTAATAAAAAGTTTTTTCTGTTTTTATGCACACACATGCAAATGTCATCGGCAGACATTGAATCTATTAAAAGTATATAGGATTCAAAAAAATTAAAAAAGGTTAATACAAGCGTACAGTGTTATTACTGCAAATTCTAAAGATAGCGCTCAATATTTTTAATTTATTAATGTTAATTTTCATGCACAATTAACATGAGTTATATTATTGTTTCTCCTCGTTAGCGAATAATGGATCCAAGTGAAGTTGAATTTCTGGGAGAGAAGCAGCTAGTCAGCATAGTGCCAAATTTTAGTTTCGGTGTTATTCACTTAATATCTGGATCGATTGGGCCATTTCGAGCTGGATTACCTGTCAGAGTACCTATTTGGATTGCATTGAGCCTTAAACAGCAACAAAAATGTAGAATAGTTGCTCAAGAATGGATGAATATGGAAAAATTAACTGAAATTTTAGAGGATGAAAAACAATCCAAGTTAGTATACTCCTGTTGATTTGTGTAATCTCTATTGAAGTACCATTTTGTTTAACAAAATCGTTTCTTCTTCTTAAGACTTTTTACAGGAATGCCAAATAATCATTTCATGGATGAGGCTCAGATGTTACTTACAGCTGCACCTGACGATATACCAGATGTTGATAATATTAGAACTGCAATAAAGGTACACTTTATACAATTTATATAATTGTACATGTTTATTAAAATTATATCCAATACTACTGAATTATTTGATTACAGGACATCTGGGACTTGAGAATGGCTAAGCTACGCAGTTCTGTTATTGGTTTTGTTAAAAACGAAGGAACATATGCAAAATTAGATCATCTAACAGACATGGAAATCAATAGTATACGATCTTTATTACCAGATGCACTAGACATTATGCTGCATATGGAACAGGCTGGTAAATCTACTACCACTCAAAGCCTGGATGCAACGCTGCAGTAGAATACTATTGTTGTTATGATTGTAAGTATATGTACATTGTAAAGGAAAACTTTATTTAAAATTAAGTATATCAATATAAAAATATGAAACATGATTGATAAAAATATATTTGTACATATTTTGGATTTTAAGGATTTATTCTTCCACATTGGATTCATCTTCCATTTCAGTATCGTCGCTATCTTCTTCCCCATCAAACTCATTTCCATAATACTCGATTTCAACTGGAGGATTTATCGCCAAGTAGTTAAGGCTTTCGTTTTTCAATACTTCTGTTATACATGATCTCATACTCTCTTCAATCGCATGTGTAATTAAATAGTCCATTGTCATAAGAATTTGCAATTCGGATGTACATCTGAATATAAAATAGTAAAGAAGATAATATTTTATTCCTGGGCAAATTACTGCATACGCAAATTCAAAATATAGTTTTAAATCTCTTTTCATATATGGTTATTAATTTAAACTTACTTAAAATTCGATATTTTGAAATCCATCAAATTAAATTCCACTTTACTTGGATTCAGTTTTTTAAGAGACATGACAAAATAGGCTTCTTCTATTGTATAACTTTGTACAGAAAATTTACACGTCTTATCCTGCTGCATATTTCTATAGTTTATCTGCAGAGATAATCGTTTTTTAATCATTACAAAAATTAGTAACTTTAATAAATATAGAAAATATAAGTATGTACTTGCATTTAAAAGATCAAATTGAACTGGAACATGAAGTATTGTTAAATCATTTTTATTTGAAACTATTATGTATTTATCATTCACCATTTTTAAGGAATCTAAGTTACTAATAAAGCCATGATGAATTTCAACTTTCTTTTCATCTTTCGGTAAACTAATAAGTCCAAATAATTTGTTTAGTTCAGTCTTCATTGAAGTTTCTTGTATTATTAAATTAGTCAAGCTTATAATTTTGTTAGCTAAATTTTTAAAAGCTGTATGGAGCTTTCTATTGTGTGTTCTATGAACAGAATATATGCAAAATAAAATTTGTAACATAATTTTATGTAAAACCATTGCAATATTTTTTAAAAGTGTACCTTAATACATTCCGTAAATTATAGTCTGCGCCAACTTGATCACTGACTAATGTTTTTATTGCAAGCCTTTCTTCTTCAAATCTTAATGCAGCAACATATATATCTTTTGTAAAGTACTCTAGCAGGTACTGTTTCAGAAGTTTTTCTAAAATTAAGAAAAATTAAAAAAAAAAACTCTTCATTGTATTAAAATTAGTAATAAATAGTCCATACGTTGATTTGTATCTGCTATTTTATCAAAAACTGATACTATTTTTGAATTTTCTTGGGTATATGTAAAAGATACATTTTCAGAACTCACTGTGTATACAGAGTTATTAAACTCAAAGCCATCACCATAATCTATTGAGAATCCAACAAGTAGTTTCATTTCTGCATTTTTTAGAGAAAGTCTAAATTTTAAGTGAAATTAATAACAAATATGTACGATTAGAAGTAAAAGGTATCACAACCAATTATTTACATACTCAAATTCTGTATGTAGAGGAGGATCTGAGATATTACGAATACACATTTTGCCTCTTATTTTACCATTTTTTATTTTAATTGATGTGCACATCCAGAGAGTAGTTAATCTCCCTTCGACATTAGGTACTATATCTGTATAAGGTTCTATTTCATAACAACTATCATAAAGTTCTCTAAAAAAAAAAATACAAAAAAAAAAAATTTAACTGTTATAATAAATTATTTACAATTGGTTTAAAAAGTAATCATGAAATTTTTGTTACACGTGATCATCATTTACACTAAAATTTATATCTCTAGCAGGCAACGGCTTTTTATTATCATTGTAATAACTCAATAAATGATTCTCCCAGTCCTGTAAAAAATTAATTTTGAAAATATATTAGCTTAACAACATCTTTTTATAGAAATATTTAATTTATCAAATATTGTAGTTTAAGAAATGGCTAAAGTAGTAATAAGACTTACATTTATGAACCAGTTATCAAATGTTATACAGTTTGCACACTCTGCTAAATAATCGTGATAAGTTACTAGAATAAAAAGAATGGATTATAGAATTTTTATGTACTAATAATTAGTTTCTTTAAATAAATTTAGTTTTGAAAGTTTTTAAATGAGGCATTTATAAATTTAATATAAACTAACTTTCGAGATAATCCATGGTAGACTTATCAAGAGTGTATTTCTCACAGATGTTTATGGTGTTACAGACTAAGAACTAATATACGTAGATTAAAAGTATTTAAGGTTAATAAAGGTGCGTTTTCATATAGCTATTTTTTCACGATTGAGATTGAGCCGCAGCGAAAACAGTATACAAATCGTCGCATCTTCGTTGGCGATAATCAGCAAAGCATTCATGAGTTAAAAAAGCAATAAATATCGAAGCACAAATAGCTTGGTTTCATTAATTTTGTCTTTAATCAATATTTTAATACTTCTTGTTTAGGTTCAAAAGTTAAAAAAATTTAACTAAAAGCGATTACTCTATAGCTATAGCGAACGGCGAACGGTCAGGTGACCACCAATCGCGGCGAAACAGGTCATATCGGTAACGTGAACCAGATTTTCTTGAGAATATGAGTATTAAATTATTAATAATAAGGATCAAGATTCTTCATTACTTTATGTTTGTAAACAATAAATTTTCGTGAGGTAAAATTTTATTTCAAATGCGTAAGAAAAAACAAAGAAGGTGACTGGTTTATAAAAGGAAATATTAAACAGTTTTTTTGGATATTTAACATATATAGTTTATTATTATTATTACAATTGTCTTTGATTGTTTGTGTTAATTGTTACATACATTCACTAGCGTTTCAATCACATTTTCTCCACCTATGGCTAAATAATACAAATTTATGTACACAAATAAAATTACTTAAACGACTAATAGTTTTCCGTTTTTATAATTAAACGCTTTTCACAATATTTACAATTTATATTACAGTAAGATAAATTTTCAAGCTTCAATACCTTCACAAGTGAAGATAAATTGTCCGGCAATACGCATAGGAGGTTACACACTACGGAAACTTGCATAATAGTGCATAATTCGTCAATAAAGCATCAACGTTTACGCGTTATATGCTAACGAATCAGCGTATCAGAGCTGCAAGTATCGAGTTGTAAACTAGCTCGCATAAATGCACAAGGATAGTACTGAAAGATCTTTTCGATTTCGCCAATGATTTCCAATATAAGTATTTAGAACAGAACGAATTTTGAAGACTTCCGGGACTATCGTATATCTCTCTAAACGAATCTAATAGATCGATAACATTAAATTCAAGAAGATACATAAAAGAAAAACCCTCGGATCTGAAATGAAACTAGAATAGTATAATAGCGTATATACTGGCTTACATTTCGTTTAAAAATCTACAAGAAAAACTCGCTTAATAAACCTCCGCAAGATAAAGGCAGTGTACAATATACAGTCAGCACTGATATTTACGCCCCTGATGGTCAAACAACGAAAGCATCACACTAATTCGTCTTCTCAGTCGATTCGCGGAGCAGAAAGTCGAAAAAGGTACCTAAGGTATAGCCTATTCCAATGAACGAAGCAGAAAGTCCGTATTAAAAGCACAAATTCAAACAGCGACGATCTTGCTGGGATCGATCTTCACCCTGATGAACATCGTGTCGTCCTTGATGAAGTGCCGCTTCTTGGTCATCTCGTGGGAGACGAATCGAGGGAAGCCGAATCCAAGGCTGTCTGGTTCGCGACTCGGCCTCTGGAAGTTCTTCCAGGTCGGGTCGGGAATGAAGCTCTCGACGATGTTGCAAGCCTTGTCAGCGACGACTGCTTGATCGAGGAGCGTAAAAGAGACGCTGTGTGAGAAAGGCCAGCGAAGCAGGGCGTCGTACTCGCCGGGCAGGATCTTGATGTAGATGGAGATGTGGGTACCTTCGCCGGTGCCGTTGCCGTTCAGGAATAACGAAGCCTGCAAAAAAGAAAATCAAGTTAGTATATCATACTTTTTTTTCAAGCTTTCCGAGATAACATTCAAATTGCTCATATATACCTGAAGTTTGTATCCGTATTGACTAGTGTAGAATGGGGGACTGATGAGTTCGACGCCTTCCTTGGACTTGGCCTCAGCCATTTTAGCAGCAAAGTCGCTGATCTTCCAGATGAGAGTGCCCGAGTAGTTGAGCGACACCTTGTTCATCGCCGCTTTGAGACTGGTGATTTGGTGCTGCTGTTTCGAGACGACGCTGCACATGAGGCTCAGGTGGCTCTTGGTCGACTCCTCCATGTGTTTGTCCAGGGAGAATCTGTTGCCCTTGAATCTGCAGCCAGCCTCTTTGAACGAGCAGGAGAGCAGGTGTGTGGTGCAGTGGTCCTTGAGGTGAACCTCGAGGTCCTCGCGGGGTAGTACAGCGGTTTCGCAGCGATGTGGACAGGCAACGGGGAAACGACCGCACTTGGCGTGATGTGCCGACAAGGTGTCGAAGACGAACTCCTTGTTGCAGTAGCGGCAGGCCATCAGTCGTTTCGCGCATTCGCCGAGTTTGTGTTGGCTCAGGTGGCGACGCTGTACCTTCATGCCGCACTTGTTCTCGCAGTAGAGGGGCTCGTAGCCGCAGGTGCCTACGTGCTTCTGAAAATCGAAAATAAAGCGTCGTTAGTGTTTTCGCAAAATTTCTAGCCGTATATATAAACTGGTAGTGTACTATGTAGTCGATAAACTCACCTCGAGAGTGTATCCGGTGAACTCTTTGGCGCAGAATTCGCAACGAGCGCGTCTCTGAGCGCAAGTGTACTTGAGATGATCCTCCATGAGCACACGCGGTATCATAGCCCCGCATTTGTTGTTGCAGGGTACGGCGTCGTGCTTGCACGTGTTGAGATGGGCTTTAAGCTTCCTCAGTTCATCGGACCATTTGCAGCCGTCTTTGTGATGGATGCAGTAGACGATCGATCCCATTATTGCCTTCTCGGCCTCGAGATCTTGGAAGGTCTGAAACACGAAATTTAAAGAAACCTGTTACGATCGTTTTCTCAACTATAGATATAGTGTATTATATATTTCGGCTTAATTTTACTATCGGACACGCGCGTGGGCGCGTCCAACCACTGGCTTCAATTATTATAAATCCTCGGAGCTATGCTAATCACTATATGGTGAGAGCGCCTGAGGCGGCGTTCGCACGGTCCGCGAAAAAAAAAATGTATAAGTACTATATAGGCTATACTACTTCGCGTCACGCGGGAGCGAGTCATATTTGGGCAGAAGCGAGAGGTTAATTATCGGGGCCTCCGGCGCTATTTCTTCCTCTGCTTAGATAAGTATACCATACGAGCTCGAGGAACAGGTTTTTTTGTTTCGCTCAATAACGCGCCGATCCAATTTCCCGCACTCGGAAGTGCATTGCTCGTTTTTCATCGGGAGCACGTTTTATAATAGGATTCGCAGAAATTATTCATATATAAAGCGCCTATGGCGTTAATTAGGGGAGGTCGCTCACCTATATACATACTCGTGTGCTAATATATTTTTAGGCGAAAATGGAGGAAAACAAGTGTATACGTCGAGGTATACGTGCCTTTATATACTTGGCTCGAGTTCAAGACGCGTCGCTGATGTATAGATATACCTTATTATACATATAGTACATAAAGAAACTGCGTTATTCTATATAAAGCAAATAAATTCGCACAGTATTCAAATGAGACAACAAAATAATTCAATCACGACTGTAAAATTCATCGAACACAGCTCTCTATTGTATTTACGCTCGACTGCGCGCGCGCGATAAATCCTCGGAAAAAGTCGTCTCATCTAATACTCATTGTTCTATCTGTCGAGGTCGATGCAGTATACAGCTTCGTTTGCCGACAAAAGAGAGGAAGAAGCGACGTTTTCACCAGAATACCGGCCGATAATCGCCGATAAACTCCCGAGAAGGATCGTGAATTATGGCGCGCGCGCGCGTTCAACGTGAAAGGTGTGTATAAGTAACTTTGTGAGAGAGAGAGAAAAGTCGGCGAGAAAGAAAAAAGGAAAAGTGCCGCCGTATATATAGGTAGACACAGCCCGGGAGGTCTATACCGGGAAAGGGACCGTTGTAATCTCTCTTTCTATACCTGACAACATTATACAGTATTGGAAAAATAGAGTTGTCCGAGGGCGGTCCGTTTTTCAGATTTCACGGTTGTAAATATTTTTGAAATAGCATATCACGAGAGGAGAAATAAACAAATAGAAAATGGCGCGAATTTTTAAATTACAATACATGTATAATGTCGCAAAATAGTATAATAATATAATCTTCTCAGGCGCGACTACCGTCTCTTCGAGGAAAGCTGCGCGGTAGCATCAAAAATAGCCGAGCTCCGCAGAGGTCGGCCGTTTAAACGCACATCCTCAGCGGGAGCACGAAAGCCTCCCGGTGCGGTTGCTATAATACTTATAACTACGTGGGAGACATCGACGATCGGAGGCGCGAGAGTATAGCGCATTCTCTGCGGAATGCAGACTATCCCAACTAGATATACCTGTCGACGACGAGGAGGAAGAAGATTTCTTTTGAGTCGACGCCGAAATAAATGCACGTGTGTGTGTGTGAGAGAGAGAGAGAAGGAGTGTCTGATTTATGGAGCTGTGTTTCGGCGGTCATGAGGTGGTCGTAAAGGATTGTCCGGAGAGTCGTTTAGCAGTTGGCTTATCTCCTGTTTTCGGCTGTATATATTTAATGCCCGACGATTTTCTTCTTTTGGCTGGCTTTTTCGGTGATGTCGAGGAGCGCTATGTTGACGTGTATTTTCGGAGCTATTTAAATGGCTTCACTTTGATGCTTCATAAAAACTTATAGTGTTTATCGCTGATTTGGAACGCGTATACGCTATTGCAGAAAAGTATGAAATCTACATAAGAGGATTCATCATGGACGAGGAATATTTTTTTTATAACGAAGCAGCTCCTGTAACTTTCTAAGTATACCTAATAACGTTTCTCTCTCTCTCTCGGCAATAATAGATAAATACAAGCGATTACGAGGAACATTTCAACGCAAATCGAAATTCCAAACTCACTTTCCTCTTCACTCGAGAGTACGTCTATCCCCTTATAAGTATTAGTCTCTGCGTCTCTCGCGGAAAATCGCAAATTATGCGCAGACCCATAAGTGCTTCACAAGCGAACGGAAGCGGCTCCGAAAAACCGAGCAAAAGGAGTGAGTATCATCTTCTCTCCTCTTCGCGAGAGATAACCTGCAGCTATAGGCTCTTGCAATCTAGTATACCAGTTACGAGTTCTCTTGCCTATACAGGTTTCGACTTGTTGCAACCTGCGCGCGCCAGCGCAGGGACAAGGTCGAAGAACCCATACTATATATATATATACTGGAGTGACCAGCCGCTTTTGTATTTATTGGGTCTCTGTACATCCAACAGTATAGCAATAAATACACATAGGACACGTTATGCGGGCGCCCGCGAGACTGATGGCCTTGTCTTTATGGTTGCGCTGCTGTGTTGGAAAGTTCGGGAGGACTGATTTTACGTCAAGTACCGCTGCTCGACTCAATGAAGGGACGAGTTTTACACACTATACAATTGAACTCTGATGCTGACGAAATTATATATCTCGCAATATTTGCATGCGTTTATAGCTAGTCGCTCTAATTCGTTTTTTTTTTTTTTTTTTTTATAACAGTCGAAAAAAAAGAAACTCACACCTTTGCGTCATCGCAAGGAATTCTATAGTACGACCAGCTATTTATTTACATCAACAAGCACCCACTGGAATCGCAGAAACAAACATACGATACAGTCTATGGACACACGCGCGTGGGCCGTTCACCTTGCGCGCATAGCTTATTACGCGATCGTTGCGACAAGCCGAGGGTAATTTACAAGTATATATGTATACAGATTTCGCAATCACTCTACTCGTGGACAGCTAATTTTCGTCGCTTAAATGACAAATGCCTGGCTCTTCCTTATCCATCAGTTGTTGAGTATTTCCTTATCGGGACACACGTATTATACTGTCTCTCTCTTTTTTTTAAGTTTGACGGATGAAAAAAGAGCTATTGCAGATCGCATGAGGCAATGTCAACTATAATCCAATTGCACAAGTAGTATTATAGCTGCGTATTCGTTAATAGGAGCGTAGAGAATCAGAGGCCGTTGAAAAATGTTACAAGTGATGTTTTTTTTTTCTTTCAGTGAAAACGAGTATGGAGAAGAATTTTTTGCGGTATCCTGAATCGATAGTAGGCCGATCGTTTTTGCGGTTTTTGAAAGCTCGATTTCAATATAATACACGCACAAGTTTGCTTAATCCTCCTGTATATCGTTTCCCGATTTATTATGTATGCGTAACCGCAAGAAAAAATCTCGTCATCTAATATATTGACACACACACTTATTATAGAATTTCGCCGTAAGGATATTTATATGCCTGACTACCATAGAAAATCTAAGAAAGTTGTCTCATACACCGAAAATCTCAGGACAGAAATAAAGCACACCCGCAGTAGCCAAGACGTAATAAATTCATCCGTATACAACAAGCCACTTCGGAAAAAGGATACAAAAATAGATCGCATCCCTATGTATATTGTGAATGACTAAGATCGACAGAAAAAGAAAGGGGAAACGGTATTATGCTGTATAATAGCACGAAAAAATAAGAACCGACGAATTTTTCAGACCAACCCCATCCACAGCTGACGTCAGTATATGTATAACGGGCGTCTCTTGTATATATTTGCATGCGCCACTTATTAATGCGCGCTAATGTGCAGTGCGCTGCGAGAGAGTTATGCAGATAAGCAGATGCACTTGGCCGTTTATCTCGGCTGCTGAGTTGCGGAATTTAGCGGTTATGATGGCTTTTTGCGGGTGATGCAGAGTCCGTTACATGAATGTTTGCCGCTTTTTTGGTTTGTCTCTATAACGAAAATGACTTTATTGACACCGTATATATGGATTCGAAAATGAAGAAACTCGAACAAATTCCTCTCATATTCTATTACGTTTTAGCAGCGTGACGGCATCTCATTACGATGTTTCAGCTATAAAACACTCGTCTTTCTCAATTTATTCGACAGACACGTCGCGACGAAGCCGTCGCCCCATACATCTCTCATATAACCCATTCGGTTAATAAATATTACGTGCAGTTGACAAAATTTTTATTTTCTCCCTTTGTTCGCGTTCTTCTTTATATGGAAACGATGCTGCACGAGCTGAAAGAGGAGGAGCTCGAAGGAAATGAAGATCGAGGGCCTGGGACAAAGACAACGCGGCGGTGCATACCTCGTGTTTACGAGCCGAGACGAAGAGTTTCCCCTTTCATCTGGAGACGCAGTGCTCAAGAAAAAAAAAGTCGAGTGTTTTCATCAAATTGTTGAAACAACAACAACGCGGCAGATGAATTCAAACTTCGAGACAGCTGCTATATGTATAACCCAAATATACGCATACTACCGAAAATCATCGACGATCGAAGAGAGAGAGAAAGGCCACCGGCCAAGTGTCTGATGCGAGTCGATTTCGAAAACGAACGTCCTTGCGAAGGACGTTGGCCAGCCGTTACGTGATCGAGTGTACGCCGTTATTGAGAAGGAATCCGGAACTTTTGGATTATTTTATAGATATACAGCCTTAATTGCAGTCGGTATCAACTACCGCCGATTTCTCGGGCGACAAATGACGAATATGACCGCGCCGGTCGACGATAAAACACTATCGTGAATTCGGTGTAAAGCGGATGCATATATATACACGCTTTTGATTAAAAAGTATTATACGACGCTCACGGCACATCCGATTCCCAACGGACGAGTCTCGCGGTCGCTGCGGTTTCTCCTCCGAATATGTATCGCTTCCCGCAGCACCGCGACCGGTCACGCTTCGCGGCACCGACAAACACTTTCTGCTGCAGCCGCTGCTGCGTATATATACATATATACCGCTTTGTGTCTCCGAGAGGCGGAAATACGCGGAGCGATTCGACAGCGGATGTGTATCGGAAAGTAGTCCTCTGTGTGAGAAAGGAATGTGCTTTTGTCGACAGGACTCCACAAGGTCGAGAGTAGGTGATGATGCGATGCGCTTATATATTCGGGCAATATTTGATGACATATTAATTGTGAATTCGGATAGATGCGAATATAACGAGTATCAGAAGAGAAGAAACGCGAGACTTGTGCCTCGCGTGCTGCAGAGAAAGAGAGGAAAAGCTCTTCTTCCGCTGAGCACATATACGGCAGTCCACCCTCGGGCTGTGCACGTCTCGAATGAAACGTCGCGGTGTATATGATAAATATACGCCGGTTCGGCCCCGCTTATAACGAGTGTGTGCTGCAAAAACCTATAATTTGAATAATTGCTTGGGAAGAGCAAGAGAGAGAGAGAGAGGCAACGTTAGAATTTGAGAAATAACGCGCAGAGGGAGGAACGATTTTTATAAGACGATGCTGCTGTCTCTCTTGTGTATGTGATGCTTTATTTTTCTGCTGTAGTCGTATAGATTTAATGGGGAAATTATTAGACGAGAGAAGCTATACACAGCGAATTTATCGGATGATTCAGGTTTATGGTTATACGGCGAGCGATCGCGTTGTCGCGTCTTCTTTTACGGCTCGCTTTCTTGCGGTATATTTTCTTTTACGACTATAATAGGCTGCATACTACTCTCTGCCTCGATGATGAGCTAATTACTCGCGTTTTCTTTACAATACCTCCATAATCGCTGCAGTGTCGTCCTTTATCCAGCAGAAAAAAATTTCACAATCACACACCAAAACGAAAAAAAGAAGAACACACGTGTGTATACTTATATACGACCGGAGCAGCGCAGAAAAGACTGATGCAGAAGACAAAGGCTAACTGTCGACTCGAGACAAGTCAGCTCCGTGCTCGAGTTCGCTTTTAAATTAACGCGCGCCGTTAATTGGGCCTGAGCGCATCACTACCACCACCACCACGCCTAAGACCTTATCGCGCATTCCAAACTTTCCGGGGGCCTCTTCCGTTCTTCAGAGGCTATATACTCTAATACTATCTATAGCATACGCGTGTAGGAGAGGGGGGAGCTTTTGTGCAGAGGAGTGTGTTATTATGGCTATATTAGGACAATGGGATGTAATTAAGAGACGTACTTTTTATCATCTAGCTTGGCTGATTCACCGACGCCGAATGCGCTCGAGAGGTAATCGATATTATATTGTCTGTTATTTTTCGTCCTATTACGAATATAACGGGTTACATAACACAACTTGCGCAAAAAAAAAAAAGCGCGCGAAATTTAATATGTCGCGGGCACGATTATCCCATTCTCCGCATACCATCAGCTCGGAAGCGCGTGCGACCGCAGATTAGAACTTTCGCATAGCTGTATAGAGTATATAGCAGAGAGATAAGATCGTCCTCTGAAAGGGAGAGAGAGCATACCGTAAGTAAAGTACAAGACACGCGTGCGTGTATATATATACACAAGCGAGAGGTCGCGGACGAGCGCGCACGAGATATGCCCGCGCGCAACCGTTCCTCTCCCCTCCTTCTTTTATACTCCCGATAAATAAATGCGCGCTCTCACGCGCCTGAGATGCAGTTTCCGCATATTTTTCCTTCGACGAGATTTTCGTAATCTACGATAAGTTTTTCGTGTTTGCGATGACTGTATATTATATTGTAGTTTTATCTGCGAGAGATGACTATTTTCGAGAGAGATTTGCGTTTCTATTTGAACTGCGATATTCACGGAGCGTGATTTATCGCTATCGTCCTTTTTCACCCTGGAGATTAGGATCTAAAGCGCCGACAATTCGGCAATTCCGCGGACTCGACTACTGAATATGCTAATGTCTGAATCCCCCGTACTCTCTGCACCAGTCATGTCTATTCGTGAGAACGATATTATACATCAGACAATATATACTTCATTATAATAAACGTGTATCGATATATAACCCTCAAAGCGCGGCTGTATACACATAATACACACACGCCTCGTCTTAATCGGGTTAATCGGATTCACACAAATGAGTTTGTATATAATAATATAAAATTCGTCTACGCGGAAAGGAAACAATTAAAAGGAACGAGTTCCGGAAACTTATTCAAAAGTCCGAGAGCCTCTCTCGGGGCGGAGTTTCAGACCTGATGAGAAAAGAAGAAGAAAAAAAAGTATAGCGAGCGAGCTGTTCCCTTGATCGTTTTCGGAGGCTATACTAGGCTGTTTTGGCTCTACTCTGCGATGATGTGTGTGTACGTATACGCGCTCTGTTCTGCAGCGGTCTATTTTTGGATGGTCCGGTTAGATTTATCGTCTCTTTCGAGAAAGCCCCTATCGCGCACTACTATATACTCCGGATGATTTTTATTAGCTCGATTCGTCGTCGCTCGAAAAATAAAAAAAGATAAAACTTTATACGTTACATCCTGCTTGGAATAATGTTTTTAATATATAGGAGAGCGAGTTGTCAATTAAGCTTCTCTATTTTTCCGCGCTGCAAATATATACGCGACTATCGAATTAAGCCCAAGTAACTTTATATAAGTATACACGTGTACACAAAGCGAAACGCGAGTAGCACTCGGTGGCATTCCGTGCGCAGACTTTACGAGCGCGCGAATTTCGTTTCCAGCAAATTCTAATGCATATTTATCGCCTCTACAGTAGCTCCTGACTGTTATATGGTGAGAAAAAAGGTATAGACGCAAAAGTGCATCAGCGATGATGACGCCGACACCCTGGGGGCCTTTGTTCGAAAACAATGGCTTTTTTTTATAGCGTATTTTATATATAGAATTCATTTCGTGCTATCAGCTAGATTTTATTTTTCGGAAAATCGCTGTGTTATCTCTGTAGATTCATCTCCATTTCCGTGAAAACACATACAATCTGTGTATACCGTTCCGAGATATTATGACAGTGTGTCTCCGACATCAAACATCTCTCACTGTGTTTATATATATACGACTGCCCGTATATATAAATTCGTATACTAATTACGCGCTTGAGAAACTCGCGTGGACTGAAGCTTAATTGGGCTCGATGATCCAGCTTTTCCGTGAACGCGTCGTCCTTGTGTCCGTTTCACGCGCTATAGTCCAAGGAAATATCTTATTTTTTTCGGGATACAGAACTAGAACGTAATACACGCGACGAGTGTCATGTACAACACAACGTTTCGCCGGGAAGATATTGTGAAGAAAAAGAGAGAAACCGGTTGTCACGCTCGATTATGCTTACGCTATTATAAAGAGAACATTGTCAGTTTTATCGTGTGTTCTTTCACACAGATACTTGATTGTCCATAGCTAATATCGAGTCAAGATCGATCGTTTGAGGATGATAAACGAGATAATTTCCTCTTTGGTGAAATCGGTTCGAAGCTTTATGATGAATGAGTTGACACTGAATTTCTCTTGTTAATATATACGTAACCGCACGTGATAATGAAAAGTCGCAGACGCTACGCGCTTTGCTCCAATTCAAGGCTAATTCGGGTCGCGAACGTCCTTGGATGTTTTTTTTTCCTACTTGTCGAGAGTATGAAAATGACAATGGCTTTTGTGTGTATAGCTATGTGCTCTCTTCCTTTTTCTTCAAGAGTCACACAATAATCTGCGGGGCTCGTTAAGTCGCGGCTCATTTCAATGTCGAGAGTCGCGTAATAATAGTTTATGACTGTGTTTTCATTTTTTTTGTGTAAAAAAAATGTGCAGCTGCAGTGGAGGTAATTGATTATGAGCGAGAGACAATAGTGTTTGCTTTTTATTTTCGAAGGCAGTGTAGTCGAGTTGCGTAAAACCTCTTGACATTCGTCTTCGTTTGTGCATAATATATGCAAATAGCCTTATCAGAAGAGTTAACAGAGAAATCAAAGTGCATTAGCATTCGCACTTTTACGAACCTTATCAAGATCGAATCGACTGTTACATGACAAGAATAGAAATGGGGAAAAAAACGTACCCCGATCCTTTATATAATAATAATATTCCTCACACGATCCCACGGTCATTACCAAACCAAACCGATCGACGAAAAACGCCTTTGCACAGCAACAGCAGCAGCAGCTAATCGATCGACTCGAAAAAGAAAAGCCTACACACACGTCAAGTCGTACCAAAACCACAGGCCATCGCCTATTACAATCGACATTACCGATCTCCTCTCATAATGTAAGTATAATATACCTATAATAAAAAAGCAGAGTCCTAATAGGAAAATAGCTCTGGCGTATACACACACACACACACACACACACCTATATAGATGGTACTATATAGTGGGGGGCAATTTAAGTGTCGCGTGTCGGCGCTTTCCCCGTGTGTATACATATATAGAATCTATACACTGCACTCGGTGTAGAGGCTATAGTGAGAGAAGGATGAAAAGAGGGAGAAAGGAGTATACAGCCTCGACTGCAGTACACTGCTCGCGTCGGTCTCGGTTCCCACGCTTCCGCGCGCCTCGCCTTGAATGCCTCGCGGCTGTCTCGCGAGCCTTGCCCCCCTCGATCTTCTTCTGCTCCTTCTTTCGTCATCATCGGACTCGACTTACTTTTTCTTCGAGTCGATGCGTTCTTGTCGCGTATTTAGCTTTCGCAGTGTAATACTGTGTGTTTCGACGGCTGATTATCGCGTATATTAGTGACGAGAAATTAATCAACGTTATTACAGAATTATATAGCCACGCTCTATTTCGTAACTCACTTATTTGCAAGCAAATTTCTCCGCGTACCTATATGCTGTATTTTCGCGGTGGCAAGTCGATCTAACGACTACGGCACGAGAAAAGCTCTCCTCCATAAAATGCGCGCATCTGCACGCGAGAGATCGGCGCGCCTCTAATAGCGGTAAACGGAAAGTGTATTGGCTCGATGATCAGTCCGGCGCGCGCAAAGTAGCTATATAGCCAAGAGGCCGCCTTTATTTGCTCTTCCTTTGTGTTGCGCGGCCGATTATATGTATCCGGGAATGTAGTCGAGTGAGGACGACATTAGCGCGATTAAAATATTTCTTGATGGGCTTATTATTTGGAGAGGGAAATCGACGATCGGCTCTGTGTGACATCCCCGGCTTATAATTGGCGGCAATTTTAAAATCATTCTAGAAAGTCCGTAATTGCATCAAGGTTAAATTAATACCTGCCGGTCATCATCTCTGCACCGCCTAATCCCGTTCTCCGCGAGTGATGACCTGCGCGATTATCGAGATCTCGAACTGTGCCATGGTGTATATAACCGCTCCCCGCTACGGCGCTTACTTCGTTCTGCTGCAAACTTGAACTTTCGAGACGCTCTCTCTCAGCTCTCCAGGTTTATGCAACGACGAGTGCATCAGTTTCGCGCAGTGTCGTTGAGACGAGATATAAACGTGAGAACGTTTTGCTTGATTTTTTGAAGAGTGTTATATTCATTCAAGTGTGTGTGTGTGATCGTTATCGCCTGAGATTATAATATGAAGATTGCTAATTAGTCCCGGGATTCACGGAGACAAATTCTCAGCAGAAGTTGCGATCTAGTTTGCGATTCATCTTGCACAGCACACATATGCGACCGTCGGAATATTATCATCATCGCCCGGTGTAATCTCGTACACGTTTTTTCCTACTTACGCTGACCCGAAAGGAGAAACGAGAGTAGCCAACATCGTTTCACTCTAAATCTTCTCAGTTCCGCGTATATATGGTATACACATACATACTCGCGTGTATTATAGCAGCTGTATATGACGAGCAAGACCTGTTTGCCTGAAGAATTAAGGAGAACACACTTACGTACATTTTTATACGCCGGAGTAGGTACGCGCACACACTCATTAAGCGCTTTGCCGAATGAAAGGAGAACGAGTGTATATTGCACGCGCGAGAAGGTACCTATATAGAAAGTGCTCCTCTGTCGACGTGCAATGTCTTCTGCGAATTGTACATCGTGGATCTGTATTTGTGTCAACCAACAGATTCCCTATATGCATAATGTGGATTTGACAAGCGAAGGTCGCTCTCCTATACTGACGTGTATATTTATACCATGCACGTCAATTATCGATAACCATGAACTGAAATGCTTCGTCAGCTGTGTGAATGCACGATTGCAATCAGTGTCACTTACAGACTGCATAGAAGCCCCTCTATCAACGAATAGAAGCCCCATTAGTCTGCATACAATGATACACATATATATAAAAGTAAAACAACGAATCAGCATCAGAAGCGTGTCGCTCGCCCGTGTTTGTTGTGCTGAGTAGCGCGTTTCGGTCACGTTTTCAACCCCACGACTATTATAGTATACCTACTCTCAAGGGTTTGACAAACATCCACTCGACACGTTTGCTCCTCATTGTCACCGCTCACGTGCGTGATTTGTTATATTTTGTATATACGAGGTCTTTTGATCGATGGGAATAACAGTTGGCGTTGTTTGAGAAAACTGAAGATGATCTAGATTGTATATACAGTCCTGATGGGAGCGGAATGAGATAATAAGAGAAAAAACAGCGGAGAATTTTGTGACGCGCGGTATGTCACCCCAAAGTGGAACGAATCGGCTCTAAATGGAGGATAATTAACGTGTGGTCGACTCGCTCTCTTCTTTCTTCTGCTGGGCGTATACGCATAATACTGGCGAGTCTTAATTCATCAGGAAAGCTGGAATTCCATCGTCGCGAGAGATAAATGACGATTCGTCCATTCTTTTGACAAAAGGAGTGTACCTATATAGACTTTTTTACTCGCGACTGTCGCATACTCTCAAACGGTTGAGTAATGCTGTGAACTCTTTGGGAGTACAAGCAGCTTATAGGTCCCTATAATTCACTGCCAGCAGTTGGTAAACAAAACGATGCTCTCCGAGAGTGAAAAAAAAGCAGTAAATACATCAGACCAAAAGAAAGTTTCGAAAACAAGAAGCAACGGGTCTCGACACGCCTAATAGGGTTTCACCGCCGCGCAAAACTCGCTTTTCGCCTCGAGCCTCCGGAATATAAGGGAGACTCAGCCGTATAATCCGGACATGCAGGTATAAGCGCGCAGTAGTCCCTCGTCTTCATTGAGAGAAAGAGAAGAACGAACGGTCAATGAAAGGGAGCCGTACCGGCCGTAATCGACCTGGAATGCAATCGATACTACGGGGCCGGACCTTTAAACACAGGCTCTGTTTAGTCGTTGGCTATAGAACAACTGGTCAAGGTGAGATTCTCTCCGATGGGAGGAAAATTTAGTTGTCTCGGTAGCCGAAATCAAGACGAAGCGTGAAGAAGGAAAAAATTGTCCGCTGCATATATACACTTCGAGAGAGGCGTACGTGTAAACAAAGGAGCTAATAATATGTAAGAGAGCGAAAAGCTAACTTTAGAACTCGTAACTTTTTGGGCCCCAACAAAACCTCAAAGTGCGCGCGACTAACAGGTCAGCGAAGCGTATATACCAAACATCTGTCAGCGTCGAGAAACGCGCAACGTTTTCGTTTTTCCTCTCTTTTTTTTCTCTCTCTCTCTTACGCGCAAGCTCGGCGCATACCGGGGGCGGAAGACGGAATTCAAAATACCCAGGCACCGGAGCAACATCTGGCGACCACACGAATCTCGCGTTGCGCGCCCCCTGTGCTGATGTGTATAACGTGTGAAAAGAGCGCTGACGATGTGCTTTCATTTGCTGCCGCCGAGAGAGAGAGAGGAAGTTATTAAATAACTTTATTATATGGACGAGAAATTTCGGGGCGTTAACTTTTTTTTATGAAGGTATAATGTGTGCGCGAAAAAAAAATCGGATGCTATTATTAGAAGGTATTGAATAATCTGTTGCGCACATGTATACACAGTGTTTTTTCAAGAACATTCCGAGACGCCAATCTCACGATCGACATCCTCCGAATGAGAATAAAGAATATCATTCTCTATGTATATAAAGGAAACGCACGTCTTGATCGGAGAGAGGACAAAATAAACGTGCACCGATCGACACAATAGCCACTGCATTTCAATCGATCGACCCACGCCTCCTCCGACACCTAATGCACACATCCAAGGGATCAATATGAAATCGATCGAAAAAAAAAAAAAAAAAAAATTCGTCGAGTGACAGATATCCGATGAATGCCGACACTGTCGAATTAATCCCAGCTGCTGATGCTGCGTCGATTATTTATCCTCGGCTGATCCGCGTTTTATATTTGAATAGGTGTGTTATGTGTGTGTAGCGATGACTGATTTACGGGCTTGGAAATCGTGAGCGACCGATCGAGCTGAGCGTGTAATTATTTATTCTGAGTTGAGGGAGATAGGGATCTATCGAGAAGGGATTCCCATGGGAGGGTAATCGGTCTAATTGTTTTCGAGATTATTTTTATAGTCGAGATTAGCGCTTGATGATGATGATGGGAGTTATCGAGATGGTCATGTATTAATGAGGTGATCCTACTCTTGTGTTACGTGCTTTCTTTGTGGATTTAGTAAAAATCTCTAACTATAGATAAAGAATGGAACATCGGTGTGAAAAGAGTCATTGTATCGTACACATCAATAAACTCCATAAAATATTTCCGACACCGAGGACAAAGGCGTTACTCACTAGTCTCTTATACTAAGGGGTTGATAATACGAGCGCGTAAATCACCAGATAGTTATGTATCAGCCGTTAAATCGATATTACTCTTTCACTAACACAGCTCCGAAATTCGTCATAGCTGCTGCTGCTGCTGCACACGTGTGTGTGCTATACAGTATACATAATAGAGCACAAATGTATATATACGACTGTGACTAATGGCATTTTTCTCGGGATTCTTATCCAGGTGATTCAACCTTCGCTGCAGTTGCAGTGTATATATACAGTATATTCCGAAGATCGGCATCGCGATTGTTTTTGATTAGGGATTTCTCGAACGATATGCGCTATTTGTATATATGCGTCGACGCTTTTTTCGACGAGTGAAAACCCGTTGAGGGAACATTTTTCGTTGTATTATCGTTTTCCCGTGTTTACCGATCGGATCTACAGCGAGAAAAATAAACGACGGCTTCTGCTGCTGTGTAATCGTCAAGGTAAATAGTGCGCGATAAACTCGTGAAAATCTCGGGAAAAGACTGATTGACAGGTCACTAGCTTATTTTTATTTACCCGGTCGGCAAGATAAGGAGCATCGGATTATCTCGTTGTATTACACATACACCAATGGCAATAACGGGGAGAAAAATCGTCGAGAAGCAAAAAAACGAATTCTACAAGGTACGTCTCAAAATTCTTTCGCGACTACCGTTAGTCGCGCGACGTTCCATGAATGAACGGGTAGCAGCAGCAGCAACAGCAGTAGTTTTTATACATTATATCTATGCTCTCGCGTGAATGAACGAGCGGCTCTGAAAAATCGCCGGCCGGTTATTGATCGGCAACAAAACACACAGTATAAAAATCAGCTGTTGCACTCTAAATTAGTATAACTTCTGCTAAAGAATAATCACCTCATGCTCAGGATTAGCGATGATGGGCGACTTGTCGATGAGAACATTGTTGTTATCGGTAGCGATAGGACTACTAGGTGGTGAAGTCGGACTCGCGCTTGGGCTCACGTGGAAGCCCTTGGCCTCTTTCGCCTGTCTCTGAGGTGACATCCTCGCCGGGAAACTCAGAGTCTTGGTCCACTGGGATAATCCGCGAACCATCTTGACTGTTTTCTTCTAAATCGATCCCGTATGTAAAAATAACAATGAAACGCACCGCACCGCGTTAAACACACGCGGGTTATTTGACCGAATCGAAAAACACCAGGAGATAATGTATATACTGTAGTGACACTGCACAGCTGTAAGTTATGTGGTAAAGTATATACGATGAAGAATCGTGAGAGAAAGAGCGAAAGCGCGTGTGCACTGCTTCGATGCTCCGACTCGACTGAGCTCTCTCGCGCTGTGAGTATAGCCGGTCGACTCGCTCTGATGTCTGTGTGTGTGTGGAAAGGAACAGCTGCGCGTTGCCGGGGGCTTCCGATTGGTCGTGCGCGCGCTCCTGCTGCTGATGCAGAGAGGGACGGAAACGATCTTCTCGTTCTCTCTCTCTATCCTCGTCTGGATGATGCTTCATCGGAGAGGATATTATGCCTGCGTCGTCGTCGGGATATTATTATGTGTGTGGAAAAGGGAAGTCGTTGGATGATCGAGGGATGTTTCTTTTTTGCGGCGCTGCATGAGGTCTGTTGTTTTTTTATTGCATTATTAGCCATTTTTTAAAGGCTTAATTTCCGCTCGGTTATATAGTGCAAGGATTTTGGATTTTTATGATGATTACGTGTATATATAGCACGAAAAGTCTCACGCTTTACACGCAGTGTGTAAACACGTCGTTACTTAATATACACATTGTGTGTCTGTATATAAAACACCGCCAACGCGGCGCTCGAAAAAAAATGAATTATAAATAAACCCAATTTGTAAACGAAAGGTCGTTCACTGGCTCCAAACAAAGCGAGAGGCAGAGTACATCAGACATCGAAAGCGAGTCGCGGTCTCGGGAGAGAAAAAAAAAGAGAGTCTGACTAAGGAGATCAGATGGCTTCGTAACTGCGCCGAGATAAAAAGGGAAAGAGCTGCATGAATACGATGCAGTCGCTGCATCAAAGATCTCGTCGAGGGGAGAGAGAGAAAGCGATGCCCGCGTTTCCTCTTTGCTCTTTCTCTCGTGTTCCGCGCATTGAAGGCGGACGGACTCAAAACACCTAATTACTCTATACGTCGATCGAATTGCAGGCTTGCATTTAATTAGCGATTAATTCGCTGTGTGGGGGAGGAGTAATGGGTTCCGGATTTCGAATTTTTTTTTTTTTTTTTTTTTTTTGGAGCGATGATTTGTGGGAGGTGATGGTATATAATAGCAATGTTTCAGAGAGATTGGTTGAGGATTACCACAGCGACGTGTGAGAAAACGATGGACGATAATTGCTTGATTTATACGCGGAGGAGGGAGATTGTGAGTGCATTCAGTGGAAAGTTTTCGCTATTTTTGGAATATAATAATACTGGTTTTCGTTGTGTAAGGTGTATCTCACTGAATACTCCGACTTCAATAAAAAGCAAATTTCTTGAAAATTCTCACGGAAGATCGCCCACATCGCAGCCTATAATCCGATTTTAATATGTCTCAATACGAACGTGCGCTTGTGTATATAATATAAAGAAGCGATCTGTCAAAAGCGTCGAGAGACACGTCGATCAATCAATCGGCGTGAATCGTTGGCAAAGGAAAAACCGCACAGCTGAAGAAAGGAGAGAGTCGAGATGCACTCGGGAGAAACAGAGCGACAGAAGTGCACGCACTCGAGACGCCGCCAAAGTGGATGATGCCACAGAGACTCGCTATTCTCACTTTGTCCTTTTAAAAATCGCAGGGGGCGGACTCGGAGATAAAAAGAATACAGATTTAGTACATTTAATATAATACATTTTTTTTTAATTTCGTAGGATGTACCAGTTTTCAAAAGTATGCCGATCCCTATCTTCGGAATATCAAAAACATTCATTCATGCGCATATAATACAAAAGCCGGTACATAAGCGAAAATCTAGAATCCTCGCAGCAAAAG